>VMDO01022585.1:0-33227 GCA_007922755.1 Pedetes capensis | reverse complement strand
TTTTTTCTTCCTTTTCAACAGGGTCTTTTATATGTAGCCCAGGCTCGATATCCTCCTCACAATCCTCCTGCTTCTCCCTCCTTCGTTTTGCAATTATAGGTGTTTGCCTCCACACCTACTGAATTACTAAGAGTTTCAAATAATTTATTCCATTGTAATATATGTTACTACAACAAAATAAATAGATGGATGAATGAATAAATAAATAAATAATCAAGAACCTTGCCTTTAAATATTGCCTTAGGAGTTTATACCTGGGAAGTATCTTTGCTTTTATAGTAAGTCATTTGGAGTTATGTTATATGTTTGTTGCTTAAATCATGATGAACTTTTCTTAGAGGCGAATAAAGGTCAATTGTAGTGAATTCTTTAATTCAGACTTTATTGTCATATCTAATGGATTTACTATTGCTTATCAAGTACCTAAGAAAGGGGATCCAACTGAATGTGGAAACTATCAAGTGATATCATTACTATCACACACAAGTAAAACTTTACTAAAGATGACTCAAAAGTGACTGCAGCAGTATATAGACAGGGAACTGCCAGAAAATCAAGCCAGATTCAGAAAAGGACGTGAAACCAGTGACATCATTGCTAATGTCAGATTGATAGTAACTGAAAGCAGAGAATACCAGAAGGTGTCTATGTTTTATTGACTATGCACAGGCATTTGACTATGTGGATCATAACAAATTATGGGTAACACTGCGAAAAATGGGAATACCAGAGCACCTAATTGTACCCATCAAGAATCTGTACATGGACCAGGAGGCAGTTGTTCGAACAGAACAAGGAAACCCTGCCTGGTTTAAAGTCGAGAAAGGTGTGTGTCAGGGCTGTATCCTTTCACCATATCTCTTCAGTTTCTATGTTGAGCAAATAATCTGAGAAGCTGGCCTTTATGAAGAAGAATGCAGCCTCAGGATTGGAGGAAGACTCATTAACAACCTGTGTTATCCAGATGACACAACTCTGCTTGCTGAAAGTAAAGAGGATTTGAAACATTTACTGATGAAGATAAAAGAACACAGCCATCAGTATGAACTGCACCTCAACATCAACAAAACAAAAATCCTTACAACTAGGTCAGTATGCAGCTTCATGAAAAATGGAGAAAAGATTGAGGTTGTCCAAGATTTTGCTTTACTTGATTCTATAATCGACACCGACAGAAGCAACAGTCAAGAAATCAAAAGATGCATTGCATTGGGAAGAGTTGTTGCAAAGACCTCTTTAAAGTGTTGAAAAGTAAAGATGTCACATTGAAGACGAAAGTGTGCCTGACTCATGCCGTGGTATTTTCAGTCAAATCATATGGTTATGAAAGCTGGACATTGAACAAGGGAGAAGAATTGATGCTTTTGAATTATGGTATTGGGGGCAAATATTAAATGTACCATGGACTGCCAAAAGAATCAACAGATCTGTCATAGAAGTGCAACCAGAGTGCTCCTTGGAAGCAAGGATGGCCAGACTTCATATGAGGTATTTTGGACATGTAGTCAGGAGGGACCAATACCTGGAGAAGGACATCATGTTTGGGAGAATGGCAGGTCAACAAAAAAAAGGAAAACCTTCCACTAGATGGATTTACACAGTGTCTGCAACAGTGGGCTTAAATATAAATAAAATTATGTGCCAGGTACAGAATTGGGGAGTATTTCATTCTGCTATGAATCAGACTTGACTTGATGACACCTAACAACAACAACAACATCAAGTATCTTTATACCTATCCTCAGTCACTTCTCACAGTAATCCAACAATCGTGTTATTCACATAGATGAGGAACATGAATTGCAAGTTACATGGATCAAAGAATTAATGGAAAGGAGACTTAAGTCCAAGTCATTTAATCTTAAATCTTATGCTATTTCTAGCATACTTTGTGACCTTTCATCTTTTCATTGTTCAAATATGGCAGCTGTTACCAGAAAGTTTGGCTTGAGGGAATAAATTTAACACATTTAATTTTGCCTCTTTCCTTTGATGACACTAGCAAAATAGAAACTTCTGAACAGTACTGAGTTTATATTCAGATTAATTAGTTTTTATGTGTTCGGCAGTAAGAAATTCCCCTAAATCATATATAATAGTGGAGTCAGAATACATTCAAAGATCTAGTCCAACACGTCCTTTTCTAGATAATAATCAAGCCATGCAGAATTTGTTTTTTATAGATCCTAAAACTATTTCAGATAGGCTTGTTTGTTGTTGTTAAGGTGATAGAAAACAACATATCTTTTGAATGTTTTATCTTCTTCAACTTTTTAGAATTCAATATGAACCTGATTTGTCTCAGTGCTAGGTTGAAAGTAGTTGTTTTATTTACTGGTCAGATTTTTTAGTGGAACATGCTGGAGGAGTATATCTTCAGTTAGCTATCTAGACCTCATTGTGTAATGAGACTGCATGGCATATGCATATCATCCTCAACACATTTTTTGAGCCTATAGTCTTGACAGATGGCAAGAAATAGTCACAGAGGGATTACTTTTCAGCTATACACTTTTACATGATGAAGAGTGTGGAGGAAGAAAGAAGATCTTTCCCCCATGTCTGGCATGCCAGCCTCTGGATATGAACTTTCTAGAGCAGCAGGACCAACATTACAGAAGAATAGTGGCATGACCAGGAACAAAGGAATTTGAAGGGGTAGCTTAACTTTTAGCTTGCCAGTTGTCCTTTCTGTTAGCTGAGATCTGTGTGCTGCAGGGTAACTTATAAGTGTTTGCCTGGTGTTTGCTTGGACCTTCTTGACATGATGTTTGGATCTCTTCCTCCTTCCCTTAAACTAAGCTAGACTTAGGTTAAAGGGTCAGACTTTTCTTTGTTCTTACAGAACAGGGGCTCATGTTTCCATGATTGACATAGGTATGATACAGGCATAAAGAAAAGTATTATTCATTTTATGTAAATTCTAAACACAAATTTACAAGTTAAAAGCTCATAAAAGAAGGGATGATCATTTGCTTTACTAGTGATTTCTTTGCATTGTAAAATGGTTATTGTTAGTAAGCTCCCATGTTGCATTAAAAATGCATCTAAATGAAACTTTATTTAGAATACTTGTTTTAAGATCATATTTTCCTGAATGCACCTACACATAAAACAGAATCATCTTCTTTGTGTTCAAAGTCTCAGTTGGTTGTCACACAGAAATAGTAAGTGTTCAATATATGCCATTGGTGTAAAGTGCCTGAATTTGGTGTGCCAGTAAAACTTATTCTTTGAAATTAAAAAAATATCTCTTCACCAGATAAGTGTAATTTAGTGTGTTGATAGGATTATCCTTTATATAGTCATATTTTTTCATTGAGTAAATGATGAATACTCTTCCTCAGACTGAAATTTTCTCAGTCTGGAATTATGGTTAGTGGTAGAACTCTAAAATTAAATATATTCAGGTCATGCAAGTGTATGTAAACTAAGGAAGTATGGTCTATAGGTAGAAAACTTGGAGAAATGATAGTCAATTACATGAAAAATTTTCTATTCCTTTCTTTAAATAGCCTTCAGGTTTAGAAGCATACTTAGGAAACCAGTATTTTAAGCATAAAAATCCCTTTGTCAAGACTCAGATCTTAACAAAAGCTTGTGGGTCTGCATCGTACTTTGCATAAGAGATGAATATGTATTTGAGCCTCTTTGCAGGATAATGTAAAGCAAAGAAAATAGCCATGCTGTGTGTCTCAAAAGAGCCCTTGTTGTGGGAATTTCAACTTGAAAGGAGATTAGCTTTGGAAGTCTGTGATCATGTCAAATATTTGTAATTGAAGGTGGCTGTTGAAAATAATTCTTTACATAACTGGATTCTAGAAGTCTTGTTAATGACGAGGTAAGTGGGGTGAATAGGAAATGATCTGTTTGTCATCGCTTGAGCCATAAAACCAGGAAACTTGGTACCTGGAAAGACTTTAAAAAGCATCAACACTGACAAATATTTGATAATTCAAGTCTAAGAGGCTTTTTATGAAAAGTGCAAAGGAATGGGATGTATACCCTTGAAATTTTACTGTTATCATTGCCTTTTGCCAAGGTTAAAATGGGTTGATTTGATTACTACAGTAGCCATAGGTCATAAAATAGTTTTTGCCAAACCATAAGGTATCTCTCATACATGTGTCATAAAAACAGTCTTACTCTGTGAGCTTTTTTGTCCTGTTGCTTGGTTTTCTATCCTTTGAAATTAAGTTTTAGAACTTTTGAGGGGAAGTTCATGAGTAATCATAGCTTTTTCCAGTATTTCTGTGTGTAAATTATAAATGCTATAAAAATTCATGTGGATTTGAAAGTGAAAAAGGTATAGTATGATTGCCTGCCAAGGAACATCTGTTGCCTCTGCATAGTTACGTTGCTAATGAATGGACGCCTCTACCAGGCAGCTTCTGGGTGATAGGCAGTTTTGGAAAACAACAAAGTGAACAGGAAATGTTTTCTTTAGAGGAATTTGTTTGCTCATCCAAGGCAGCAGAGGAACATTAAATGATTTGTGGTGGATTTTATTTTCTTGAAGCACCTTCTACAACCTGAAATTCAATCAGTTATTGTGCTACAGGATGGGTGCACTGACCTTGTCAAAAGAGAGAGCAAGGATTTCATTTGACTTTGGTTTGTTAGTTCACAATACGCGTGGATATCTGGATTTCTAACCTTAGCTTTTTATAGCTATGTAATCCTAGGCAGTCATTCACTACAAAAACACTTGTGTTTCTCTTTTTTCTTTGTATTTGTTCATTTGAAAAGCCTTTCAAAAGGAATTGCAGGCTGCATGTGATTATAGCTATCAGTAGCACTTAAACTAACTGCTGAGATGAAACTTTTCTTTTTGGGCCCTGCTAATTTCACATATCAGTAGAAAAAGAACACCCCTCCACCCCTTAAAAAGCCCAGCTTTACTAATTGGTAGCTGCTCTTTGGATTGAGCTAGATTCCTTAGGGACAGCATTTAATAGAATACTTTTTGACATTTTAATTTGACAAGAAACAATTCAGAGAAATGACTTAGACATGTGTCTGAAGTGGAGTCTTCTCTTGCTATGATTTGATCTTCAGAGCAGGGAATGCCTTTGAAAGTCAGTAGCACTTTATAAACCCTGTGATCCAGCTAATATGATAGTTCAAGCAGCTTGGCAGGTGTTTTTATAGGAACTTCACCTAAAAGACTCTTAGATAGCTTGAAGATTTTTTTCCGATAGATGTTAAGATTTTGGGGTGGGGGGCATAATGTAGTAAATTTTAATCTTTGTGACAACACAGTTTTCCAGAAGAACAATAAATTTAGGTACAAAATGTGTAAATTTTATGCCCCTTTTAAGTTAATTATGTTTTAATCTCTATCTTCACCCTTTTCTCTCTTGTGGTGCTGGGGATCAAACCTAGGATCTCGCCTATGCTAAGCAAGAGCTCTTACACCTGATTTTCCCCTAGTTTTCATCTTCCTATGAAGTAAAAGTTGTTTTTAAAATCCCCCCCCACTTGAAAATGGTAGATAGACTAATATCAATTACAAGTTATTTTTTGTGCTGTTGGGAATCTCTCTATAATAGAAAAAACATTTTTAAATAAGTTAAAGCTTGAAGCAAGTATGGAGCATACACATATGTAAGCATGCATGCTAATTTATTTCTGAAATATTATCTTAGGAATCTGTGTTTCTCCAAGTATTAAGGGGAATATTTAAGTGGCCAAATTGGAAATGAAATAGGTGTTTGAAAAGTATCTGGTAAAGGAAGTCTGGATTCTAAGCGTAAGAAATAGATCAAAAGAGAAGGAAAGTGACTTAGTTTACTTATTCTGTGTGTGTGTTTCTAATATGTAATGCTTTGTTTCTTACTAGTACATAAGAGTAGAAGTCAATATTCTCAGACTGGCTTGTGATGATAGTTGTTTATTCCAGCTGAGATAAACACATTCATTTTACTACCAGGTTATTCCCCTACATTAGGGTGAGTAGATTATTTTGAATAGGCCGGTGTTGAACTGGTTACATTCTGTACTTCTTTGCAAGCCATTATTAGTGTGTGTCTTATGTTGTCTAGTAAAAAAGAAAAAAAAGTTTTAATGGATTTGCATATGTATGCTAGCTCTTTCATATGTGGATGCTCGCTCTCATCTGCTTCGCTTTTCTTCTCTTTTTTCTTTTCTTCCATTTAAATATGGGAAAAAGAGTAGCAGCTTGGGTTCTCATTATGGGAGGCCTATGATTATGAATAATCTATTTCAGGAAGACATAATTTAAATCATTTTTACATTTATTTTTGTAAAACCATTTGTTTATTACATTTAGCAATCCATTGGTTAAAATTGTTCACAAGGAAGAAATACCAGTATTCACTTTTTCTGTAAGAAAAAAAGTCCAAAGAATAAAAAATAAAATAAAAGTTAACATAGTGTATCATACACTTCAGTTTATATTCTAATCTCTTTTTGTTTTTAATTTCCAAATGAAATTTATGTTGGAATATGACTCCAAGTATGTCATTTGCTACATTAATGTTGTTTTAAAGGTTATAATGTTCTAGCTGGGAACTGTGACTCCCAGCAACTCAGGAGGCTGAGGCAGAAGGATCATTAGTTTGAGGTCAGAGGCAGTCTGCATAACTGAGCAAGAACTTGTCTCAAAATAAAAAGTTTAAGAAGGGGACAGGAGTGCAGCTCAGTGGTAGACCACTTGCATAGTGTATTCAAGTCCCTGGGTTCAAGCCCTCAGGACTGGGGGAAAAAGATTGTAATGTTACTTATATTTGTAAATTCCCCTAAGTTTGAGTTAGAAAACTTGAAATTGAACAGGAAAAATTGTATCCTTTTTATATAAAATATATTTTAAATACAATATCAAGTTATTTAAAATTTACTTTGGAATAGAGAGTTTATACTTAAACTTAAGAGGAAATAAAATCATTTTAAAAGTTCTTTCAGGCATTGTGTGTAGTTGCTGTTGGAGGTGCTTTCTGCACTGGGGAATCAGGAAGTCTGTAGTTTAAATTCTTTAGGATCAGATTATATTGCAGATATTCTTTATACATGATGTTAAATATTTATTAAGTGACAGGTATAACTTTTCCTTTCTTACATTTGGGAATTACAAGAGCACACCTTTAGCTTTCTTCTAATTTGTGTTTTTTTTTTTCTTAATTTTCAAAAATATTTATCTTTAAATTGTGGTATCACTACATATCTGAACAACCTTGTAAGTTTCTTTAGTATAATGTGTTTTAAAAATTACATAAGTATCTATTGGCTATGTTTAAAGAGTTTGGGATAGAACACTCCAAGAAGGAATGGGGAGATGTAAGACTAGATCAGAAGCTTGTGTTTACTCATTTGTTGGTTTTAGGCTCTTTTTCCCCACCCCCTGTGGCTATGATTTCATCTTTGCATTGAGAACATTGAAATAAAATATATTTGCCCCAAATTGGGCCTATCAATTAAGTTTTGAAATTGCCAAGCATAAAAGGAGGTAATAAGAGATTTTGATGGCTTGAAGGAGCAGTGACTGAATATGGATTTATTTTTAAGTTTCAGAAACTATTCGGTGATTTTAATAAGCATAGGCTTCTTTGCTTTGGATTTGTCAAGGAGGTTGCAATCAGTGTCATTAGCCGAGTAATGCTTAAGTTCCCTAGTTTGCTTGTTGTTGTGTATTGAAAAACTAATGACTATTAATATGACTCTGTGTCAACATTGGCAATTATGCGATATTTGTGTCTGATTTGTCTTAGTCCTGCTTGTATTTTAGTTGAGATATGTACCAAATCTGGTTCCAGCAGAAGTTGTCCATTTCATGTGTTACCATTTGCATGCTTGAGCAATAAACATTCCTTGACAACAGCATCATATTGTCTTTACCCACACTCATCTTTAAACATGAGCACAAGTTTGGTTTTTATCCATACTAATGAAAAAAAAAAATCTCTCCATTTTAATGTGTAGAACAGAAAAACAAGTGATTCTAGGAAGTCTGGAATCAATAAAACCAGTAAAAGGTGTAGGAAAAAAGACAACAGACATGGAAATCACATCAAAATAACTTGTTTTACAGAAATGGAAACCTGCAAACTAAATAGTGAGCAAGAAATTAAATTAATTTAGAAAATTTTATTTTTATGTACTATTTTATTTTTTTATTTAATTTTAATTCAATTTTCTTTAATAATTTGTTTTTCAAATTGTAGACTATATATATGAGAGTATTCTTAGTCCTTATATGAATGTGGTTCTATGTTAATTGGTATTTTTATCCTTTTCATGCTATAAATTTTAATTGGCCTTGGGAAAAGGTCTGAAAATAATGAAGATGAGAAATTACTTGAGCCACCTGACAGTGTCAAAGAAAAGTATTTGCCTGTTGTTATGGTTTGAATATAAAATGTCTCCCACAGGCTCATATTTGAACACTTGGTTCCCAGTTGGTGGTGCTATTTTGGGAGGTTTTGGATCCGTTAGGAGGTGGGACTAAGCTGGCAGAAGTAGGTCATATGGGCCAGGCCTTGAAGGTTATATCTAGCCCCTTAGTTCTGACCAAGCTTCCTGTTTCCTGATCCACTATGATGAGAAGTTATGCCGTATGCTTCCATCACCATAGACTGAGCTCCTGAGCAGTGTCTTCACTGCCAACACTGACTAACCCTCTGAGACTGTGAACCAAATAATCCTTGTCTTCCTTAAATTATTTCTGTCAGGTATTTTGGTTACAGCAATGTAAAATTTAACTAATACATCAGTTGATTAAAAGGCAAGATGGGATAATGTAAGCTCCACTGAGTTATTTTTGCATAAAAATAGGCACAAAGTGTATGACCAAGTAAATAAAGATCAATGATGTAATGGCGGGGTAAAAATATAGAAAAAAAAAGAAATAACTTCTTTGTGAAAGAATTAGAATATCATGCATATTCTAGATGCTTCCAAAGGTCCTCACACTGATACTATTTTATTTTAAAATATTAGTAACTTCAAGTGGAGTCCAGGCTTCTGTTTGTACTTTATCTTGTGAGGTATTAGAGGACATACAGTGGATTTGAAGTAGTCTTTGGCCCAGTGATTCCTTTGGATATTCTAGAAGGGTACACAGACCTGAATAATACTGAATTTGCTTTTTCCTTGGAGGGATTGTATCATTAACCATGTACTGGTGATCTCAAGGAATTCTCTTTTGTTTAGTTTCTGATGTATTTGATGAGATGGGTTGAAAGTGAGTGTCCCTTCCTGAAAAAATAACTGATTTGTATAGTTCCACAGCATCTCCAGCTTTGAGTATCCATCAAGTATCATTACCATTTCTGAGACTCAGGTTGAGGGCAAACAAGGTACAGCATTGTGCCAGTTTTGTTCTGGGAACAAAAATGTTAATTGATTGACCTTCAGAAGCTACTTTAAAAAGTCTGCAAAGTGTTCTCATTATTGAGAGACCCTGTGAAGAAAGACGATTGGGAGGGGAGTCATGGACAGAGCAAAAGTATCTAAATAGAAAGAAGTCTGGCCTGATGGTCTAGAAACTAGGTTTTTCTTTTTGAGGCTTGGTTTTATCACTTGGTGTCAGATAAACTTGGTCTAATTACTTAATTCTTTGGTCCTCTTTTACGCCAAAAATAAGATTACTTATGATCTAGACTTTCTCATAGGACTATAAATATGAAAATCAGTTAATTTGAGTTGCTAGATCTTTATGCACTTTCAAAAACCTCTAAGTACAGTCATGAAAGGCATTAATAACATTTTGGTCAAGGATGAACCATGTGTACAACTTTGATTGCATAAGATGATATCTCCCAATGCTCCTGTAGCCATCGTAGTTTATGTAGATA
Organism: Pedetes capensis; assembly: GCA_007922755.1. Classification (NCBI taxonomy): domain Eukaryota; kingdom Metazoa; phylum Chordata; class Mammalia; order Rodentia; family Pedetidae; genus Pedetes; species Pedetes capensis. Next base: position 23,415 of record VMDO01022585.1, on the reverse strand, counting down.
TCCTCTATGACAATGGTCCCCAACCTTTTAGGCACCAAGGATCGGTTTTGTGGAAGATAATTTTTCCACAGATTGGGGGTGGGGATGGAGGTTCTTTGGAATAATTCAAGCACATTACAGTTATTGTGTAAATACAGATGAAGTTTTTCTTGCTTGCATGCCACTCACACCAGTACCAGTCTGTGGCCTGTTGGGTGGAGGCCCCTACTCTATGACGTTCACAAAACAACAAAGTCACCTAATGACACACTTCTCAGAACATGTCCTTGTCATCAAGCAACACATTACTGTAATATGCAAATGTAGAGATTCATATTAGTTACCTTAGAATAACTGAAAATGACCTTGAGAAAGTAATACTCACTTGTAGACTAAACAAAGAATCCTATAGCTGTTTTCCTCTCTGCATAGAAGGAACTAGTTTGATCAAATTGTTAAATAGAACATGGACAGGTGCCGTTGTGTTCAGCTATTTTCCCTTTCTGTGGGAACCTTGAGTTGAATGTTTCTCTGGGCAGTTAATCCTTGGCACTACAGCCCTGTTCTGATAGTGGCATCTGGCACTGGACTGATTTAACTGAGTCTGAGGTTTTGCTCTTTTCAGAATGTGCTCTCTAGGCAGCTTCTGTGTGGCTCTGACATGACCACATGCTGCTGCTGCTTTTTCTGCCTTCCAGCACCACATGTGAGGGTAAGACATTCTGACACCTGCCATTTGGAACCTTCACTTGCTGAAAAATGTCAAGATTTTCAGACAAGATGAAGACAGATATAACTGATCATCCTTCCTTATCTTGGGAATAGGCTGAAGGCATTTGTTCATTGATGGATGAATTGCTGAGTGGTGCAGTTGAGTTATTTTTGAGGGAACCCACATAGATTTGTGTAAAAGATTTGGATGTGTTTATATGTTCTTATTTTCCTTTGTATCTCTTTGATGTGATACTAATTTGCTATTTATGTAAGCAAAACTTTTAGTGATTAGTTTCTGAATTTTACTAGATAAATGATGAGAATTGCGGTGGGGATTCTTATCCTTACTCTTCATTTTTATTAAAAACCTCACTAGGAAATTGCAGATTTTTGAGGATGGGCTTTTGGCATATAAATGCACACACTAATAACTGTCAAATCTTAAATTGCCAGGATTGCCAGGACTAAACCTCCTGTTTGAAGTCCTTGCAGCTGCTGCTTCCTTTTTCCCTTTGAGCCATCTTAGTGTCCTAAGGCTAGAGGATTGATTGGTAAATAAAGGACAGGAGAAGTGCTAAACTGATAAGTTTGTTCTTAGTGACTGATCTTTAACTGAGGAAGGGAGTTAAATTCTGGTATAAAATGAAGGTTTTAAAGATGTTGCTCCTGCTGCTACTGCTGCTGCTGATTTTGGTTATTTTTACCTTGTAATCTTATGGATAAATTACAATTGGCTGTATGCTATTGAGTAAACTATTTCTTCTATTTCTCATGTTATCTTTATTTTGAATCTCAAGTCTAGTAACATTACAGACAGGATAGTCTAATTTGGTATAATTTTGTAAAGAAGTTCCAATGACTCCAGTCTTTTTGAATTGCAAAAATAATATAAAGAGGTTGAGTGAGAAAATACCCTAACTTGCATTATTGGGAGCCAGAGCATGGTGAGAGACTATGGATCACGTGTGAAACTATATCCTCTGGCATGTCTTTGGAAAGCTATTTCTCAAGTGGCCTTATGTGACACAGTGGGAAAGGGAGAATGAATATTGGCTAGGAACTATGCTACAAGGAACGGGTTTGTTCCTTGTAGCATAATTTATAAAGACAAGTAGAAATATAAAACCCATCTTTAGCAATTGATAGGCAATGAAGATAAGTGACATTTATGTTAGTAAGATCCACAAAGTGTTACATAAATATTTGAAAACATTTTACACTGGAAGCCTTATAGTTCTTCAGTAAATGAAGTTTTTGCTTAGAGTTCTAGGTTAACTTGAATTATATAAAGAAAGATTCTTGTTGCACATTTAAACTGTCTTTCTTGATTTTTATTTGACTAGATCCTTCCTATGGTAACAGTTTCCATGGAATTACAGAGTATTTGTCTTAGGCGGTAGTTATAGTGCTCATACGTGTCTTCTATCTTAGGATTTTCCCTTTTGGAATAAACATGCATTATTCTGGGCTTCACTGTGGAAGTAAACTACTTTAATATGCCTCCTAGGCCTGGGGTTTAGCTCAGATGATAGAGTGCTTATTCTGTGCACTCCGAGGCCCTATGTTCAATCCCAGCACCGCAAAAATGGGAGAAGGACCTGGCAGCCCACTCCTGAACAATCCCGAAACAATATGCCTTTGAAAACTCTGAATAGCAGAGAAGCACTGACATAGTTCCAAGCATGGGACAGTGTCAGGGTGTGTTTCATTCTGTTGTACACAGGGTTACTATGAGTTGGACCCAACTTGATGGCACCTAACAACAACAGATGTGCCTTCTACCTGAATCAAACAAAGTTCATATTTCTTGAAGCATGTCTCGTACATTTTCAAGTTATGGTTCTAGGTAAGATTTGAACTGTAGCCACCATCTTTGGTTCCTCTTAATTTAAGGTACAATAGATTTTCCAACAAACAAAGGGTTATATTGGTATGTGAATTACTTAAAAATGCCCTGAGGTGAATAAGCCTAACAAAATTAGACAAAAATGGGAAGATAAATCAAATGTTATCTTTCAGGTAATAGATTCTTTGTAATCCTTACATGATGTGTTATTTCTTTCCCTTAATTAACAGCGTGTACGTATTTCTTATGTCCTTAATAAGCATAGTTTCAAAAGCCATATAGAGCTGACCAGTGATTGGCTCAGGAGTTCATGTTTTTAATGCCAGCATTCTTTGCATTGTTTCTGGTTGATACTATACGCCTACCTGAAGCTGAGTTTATTCATTCCATAATGTATTAAAACCAGTTGCAAGTTTTATTTTCTCTTCCTCTTAAAAAGTGTATATGTAGGATGATAGTTACAACAGGCTTTGCAAACAAAACAGGAGAGCAAGTGATATGAACGAACATGAATGCCTCTGGGAAACCACTGAGCTTTACATTTTTCAAAGGCATAGTATTTCTTTTGAGTTTTTGAGGCTTTAGAACTGTGGTTCCCAAAGTGTAGTTCTAGTCTTCATCAAATTAAATAGTTCTGTGTTTCAAGACCATTATTGTTGTTAGATGCTGTTGAGTTGGTGTCCAACTCATAGCGACCCTGTGTACAACAGGTGAAACACTATTGTTGTGCTTCTCTGCTATTCATAGCGTTTTCAGTGGCTGATTGTTTATTGGGAGTGTGTTGCCTGGTCCTCTCCCAAGCCTACAGCAGCTGGTGTTCCCAGCCGTCTCCCATCCAAGTACTAACCAGGACCGACCCTGCTTAGCTTCTGAGATCTCACAGGATCGGATGCCACAGTGGTACAGCTGCAGCCTCAAGACTGTTAAGAGAATGAAAAGACAAACTGAAAAATGGGGGAAAATAATTGCAAATCATGCATCGTAAAGGATTTGCATTTAGAATACATAAAGAGTATTTAGGGCTGGGATTTAGCTCAGTTGGTAGAGTGCTGTGCTGCAGTCTCTGAGGCCCCGAGTTCAATTCCCAGCACTGCAAAAATGGGAGAAGGACCTGGCAATCCACTCCCAAGGCAATCCTGAAAGTCAGCCATTGAAAACCCTATGAGGGTCGTTATGAGTCAGATACCGACTCAACAGCACCTAACAACAACAACAACAAGAACAAAGAATATTTAAAACTCACTTATTAGGAGACAAGCCAATAAAAAATGAGCAAAGAATTTGAATAGATAATTTACTAAAGTTTAGGAAAGGCCAATACATACCACTTTATAGCCCCTTGGATAGCTATAGTCAAAAAACAGGCCATTGACAAATATTGTCAAAGATATGAACAAAGGGGAACCCCTCATTCATTGTGCCTGGGCAGTTTCTTAGAAAATTAAAATTAAATTTACAACCCAGTATTTCTATTCCTGAAAATATATCCAAGACAATTGAAATGTATGGCTACACAAAGACTTGTATATGACTGTTGATAGCAGCGTTATTTATAAAACTGAGAAAATGGAACCAACTGGTGAATGTGTAAATCAGTGTGGCATATCCTTAACAACAAAATACTATTCAGCAGTAAAACAAAGTACTAGAATGTGGATGATTCTCAAAAACATTATGCTAAGTGAAGAAGCCAGACACAAAAGACCATATACTGTATTATTCCATTTACCTGAAATGTCCAGAACATGTGAGTATGTAGAAAAGATGTATTAGTGGGTATGTAGGCCTAGAGGCAGTAAAGCTACTGCAAATAGTTTAAAAAGATATTTTTGAGATAGAACTATTCTAAAACTGGATTTGGCATGGTTGTACATTTACTAAGAGCTGTTGAATTATATACTTAAGATGGATGAATCTTATGAAATGTAAATTATAACTCAATAAAACCTTAAAACCAGAAGTGTGGTCCCAGGACCAATTGCTCAGCATTGCCAATGAACTTGTTATCATTGCAAATTCTCAGCTTCAGTGGAACAGAAATTCTCAGGGCATGGTCCAGCACTCTGTTTTAGCAGGCCTTCCAGCTGATTCTGATGCAGGCTCAAGTTTGAAAATTACTGCTCTAGAATCAGTAGGAAGGAAAATTAAATGGAGATGTGGGTAGGTTTTGGTACAGTTTATGTACATTCAATCTACCCTGTTCCTGTAACTGCAGGAAAGGTTTGAATTAAGAACTGTTCTAGTAGAGTTAAAGGAAATTACAGGGCAATGGGAGTAAAAATAAACTGGTCTTTCATGTTCTTGATATGTTCCCCTGAGAAGCTTTATGATTGTGATGTTTGTGTACCACATATGTTAGTGAATTTCTGTGTTCTTTTAGGCTTGGTGTTAGTTAACGAACATAGCATAAACAGGTTCATTTGCCATGACAACAGTGGAAGTTTAGATTCTTGAAAGGAATTATTTGTCTTAAATATTTACCTGGTGTAATATAGCAGAGCCAGAAATGTTCAGTGATCCCAAAAAAGTAAAGATTTGACTATAAATAGAGAAGTAAATGGAGCAGCCGGCTGGACTGAGCAAGACTTTTTCTCCTTTTTTGCTCAGTGTTTATAAACCACAGTTGAAAAAAAGAGTTGGTCTAGGATAGTGGCTTTGTACACAGCAAGTGCTTTTAGAATTCTTTTCAGCATTAGTTGCTTAGGCTAAAGAAATTCTAAAAGACACTTCTTCAGAATAGGGGTTGGAGACCCAACCTGGAGGATACTGTTGGGTGTTAGATGAAATCTATAGTTAGAGTCTCTCTTGACTATGGAGGTGATGATTTTTGTGGAAGCATACGTTCCTTTCAGAAGGAAGTAGAAGTTGGTTAGGGATGGCGTTAAATGTAAGAGAGGGGAGAAGAGGAGGACTGGGAACCAGGGGATGAAAATTGATAAATGTGTGTCATTTATTTGTGGAATTGAGATTGTTAACAGTACTACTCAGAAGATTATTAGAGAATGTAGCACAAACCATTGTTATTTCCAAATTTTATTCAGCTGCAAGTAAAAAAGAACTGGCTATTTGTTGCTGACAAACTGTATCTTGCTTCTGTCCCTCTCTTTAATTATTGTTTTACTTCTGTTTCCCCTTCTCTTCTGCTCATTTGTTTGAGGTTTTCTTTTTGTTGTTGTTGTTGTTCTTTTCTAAAGCTTTTAATATGCAGTATTATGTTATTGATCTCTTATTAACAAAATATTAGAATATTATCTTTTTAGTTGGTCATTCTGATGGTGATTTCTGTTCAATTAGGTAATAAAGGGCCTGCAGCCATAGCCCTGTGGCATCCGATCCCGTAAGATCTCGGAAGCTAAGCAGGGTCGGGCCTGGTTAGTACCTGGATGGGAGACCACCTGGGAACGCCAGAAGCTGTAGGCTTGGGAGAAGGACCTGGCAACCCCCTCCCAAAAATCAATCTGCCATTGAAAACCCTATGAACAGCAGAGAAGCACTAACAATAGTGTTTCCCCTGTTGTACAGAGGGTCGCTATGAGTTGGATACCGACTCGACGGCACCTAACAACAACAACAGGTAATAAAGGAGAATATTTCAGTTTCATTCTAAAAAATCTTTGCCAGAAAATTCCTCATATTTCTTAGCATACAAACTCCCATAAATACAGGTAAGCTAAAAATAACAATTAAAAATATCAAACATAGGAGGATTATAAGAGTGAATGAAACAGACTTTGCCCTTTGTAAGAAAACTTTATTGTTTACAATTCTATATGCAACTTTCAGATTAATATCTCTACAGAATTGGGGGCCTGGGGTTTAGCACTGTTGGTAGAGCCCTGCTCTGCACGTTCTGAGTACCTGGGTTCTATTCCTAGCACTGCAAAAATGGGAGAAGGATCTGACAGCCCAATCCTGAAACAATCAGCCATTTAAAACCCTATGAGGGTCACTATGAGTTGGACATGAGTCTATGGCACCTAACAACAACAACAACAAAGAATTACAGTTGAACAAGAATAAACCTGTGCAGATAGTCTTTTATTATATTTGTTTTGTTGCTGTTAGGTGCTGTCAACTCGGGTCTGATTCATAGAGACCCTTTAGTATATTAGTAAATAAAAACTGACTACATAGAAAACAGGCAGTTTTGGAGTTCACCATAAGAGTAAAGGGAATTATACTTTTGGATGCATTGGCAGGTAGGTTGGCATATCATGTTTTTTAGGTCAATTTCAAAGTATTGATGATCAAAGACCATTTTAATTGTAAAATTAGAACACCTTCAACCTTCAGAATTCCATGCCCTCTGAGTTTTTGTATCTTGTTAGTGGTGAACCTAGAATTTGTACTATTGCTGCAGGCAGATTTTCTTCACAGGTAGCTACTGCGCTGAGGTGCTATTCCTGTCCCAGAATCAACAGGGCTCTTGTCCTTTGGTTGGTCTAATGCCTCTTGTGCCCCAGGTCTGTGGCTGGTCCTGCAGCTCCCTTAGTGGTGTCATGCAGTATTTATAACAACTTTATTTTGGTCTCATGTATATGTAGGGGAAAAAAAAAACAAAGGAAGAATTTTTCTAAAGAGAAGCAGAAGATGGTGAAGGGAAGGGAGAAAGAGAAGAAAAGAGATGTTTACTGTGGAAAGTAATGACAAATGAAAATTTCTACTTTTGCTATTTGTTTGGAATTGCTTCTCTGTCAGCGGAAGTTCTCCACATACAAATAACAGACAAATTCTCCAGTTTCTTTGTCTTTCAGTTTGCTATTTTGCTTTTCCTTATGATGGCATTTGAACATACCATTAAGGACAGCAGAAAAAGATTTAAATGTAGTATTTTAACACGTTGTGGTACAGTGTAGTAGCTCAGCATTATTGGGAACATAAGGCTGTGGTACTAAATAGGAGAATTAGATTCTCTTTGTGAATAGTGTTTGTTTTCTTTGTTTTTAATGGCACACCAGAATAGGTAGGTAGTACTTTGTGGAACCCTAAACTCCAAATTGAATGCAAATCCTCTGGTTGGTAAATTTCTCAGATTCTGCCAAGCTTATTATGGATACTCTGTGTGATAACTGTACTATTGCTAAAGTTATCCCTTTTGGAAAATGATTATCTTTTTTGAAATACAGCTAGACTTTTTTCAAACTGGAAATTGAAGAATTGCTTCTAACTATTCTCCCACCAGATGGTGCTAGTGTTACGTATCTAAGGTAAGCTGCTTTGGTGCCATGGAAATACTGAGGTTGTGTATTTTCTTTCTCTTTATCTGCTTCCTTGTGTTTTGCTGTTAGTGTCTTCTTCACACACACTACTTTCTTAGTATACTTTTGCATCAACTCAGATGTTTTATATTGCAGATAATAAGCTGATTTGTGTCTTGGTGATCATGAAAGATAGCTTGAGAGATAGATTCAGGATGCCAAGGACTAAGTGAAAGTCAGAGATATATAATGTATTTTTTTGTAAAGTTTTTCATCATGCATTTACTCCTCATATGGCCTGTGTGTAAAAACTGAAATCTTATTGTTCAATTTTCTGTTTAGCTACCTTTCTTTTATGTTATCATAATAATTTCATAAAGTAACATTAAGATTTTCTAGAGTCTGTGTTTGGAGATAATTACTAATAAATGATATGTTTACCTAGATTTAAATTTAAAATAACTTTAATAACTTTATGAGAAAATTTGGTAACATTGAAAAAAAGATACCATATTTGCTGATCAATTAGTAATTATGCCATTTAAGTGCTTTTTTTGATTACAAATAAATATTACCTGGTTCTTATATAAAGTAAAGAAAGAAGAATGTAATTAATAGAATAATTCATGTTTAAGTGCTATTAATATTACATTGTTTATAACGGTACTACCCTGGTGTCCAATCTCGGAAGCTAAGTCAAGTCTGGCCTGGTTAGTAGTTGGATAAGAGACTTCCTGGGAATACTGGGTGCTATAGGGAGGATGGGAGAAGGACCTGGCACCCTACTCTTAAAACAGCCATTGAAAACGATGAGTAGTAGAGAAGCATTGACTATAGTGCTGGGCATGGCACAGTGGCATCTGTTGTACATAGGGTTGCTATGAATCAGACCTGACTTGACAGCACCTACTAACAATACTCTTTTCTTTTTGTATATGCATGTAATAAAACCCTTCAAAGTTGGCCACATATGATAGTTTTATAAGTAGTTTTCCACTTAACAATTCATTGTGAATATTTTACAATAATTTTTAGTACAGTATAGCTTTCCATTTAAAGAACCTTTTAATGATAGACATTTTGATTTTCAGTTTCTTTTGTTCATTGTTAGGCTATGATGTAAAGTGTTGTCTAATACCTTGTGCTTTTTAATCTCTTTTGTATAAATTCGTTAAGATATAATAACCAGTTCAGAAAGAATGCACATTTTTGTGACTTTTCCTCTAATTTTCAGATTACCATTCGAGAGTTCTACACTTAAACATCTTGACCAGTATTTAATTGTGTTTGTTTCAGTATATCCTTTTGATCAGCAGATTACTTTAGATTTCTGTTTGTTTGCTTGCTTACTTGCTTTTTGAGACAAAGTCTCTCTCTGTAGCTCAGGCTGGTCCTAAACTTGCCATCCTCCTGCCTCAGCCTCCCTTCCTAGTGCTGGGGTTACAGATTTGTGCTACCACACCCAGCTAGATTACCTTAGTTTTTAAAGTGACTAAATATTGCTCATTTGATTTTTCCTGCAGTGATAATCCTCATTAAATAAAAGAATTTAAAATAGCTTTGATATTTTCTTAAAACTTAGCGGCATCCTGTAAGCATTTAATTCTAGAGCCCCTTCTATTTATGGTGGTTTAGCTTTTGCCTTGTCACCTATTCCTAAAATACAAACAACTATCCTTTCATACTTCAAACAGATTATCTCATGCAGAGCGAAGAATTAAGATCTGAGTTGGTTAATATTTTTAGTGCTTTCTCTTACTTGTTGAGACTAGTGAACTCCTTTAACCTTTTAATATGAATGTTTCTGGTTTTTAGATAAATTATTATGAAAACTTTAGGAAAATGAGGAAGGTATTTAGCATAGTAGGTATTTAGCACATTATTTTTGGGAGGTCAAAAGAAGGAAAAAGAGGAAGGTGCTACATAGTGATAGACTTGAGAAATTCTAGTCTACTTTTATGAAGAATTAAGAACACATCTGTCTATATTAGTTTAGGTAACATGTCCCAGGAGATATTTTGATATCTTACGAAATAACTACATTTTTATTTAAGTGAATTATCTTTCAGTGAAATTCTTTTGTTAACATGAAGAAAAGAAATGTAATTTATTTTAAAATCAGAACAAATAATACAGCTGTGTTCATGTTTGGGAAATGAGGAGAGAAGGGGAGTTTCATAGAGAGCTTCATGTAACTGTGCAAATGAATGTAAAAGAAAACAGCCCAGCAACTTAAAAAACAAAACAAAACAAAACAAAAAAAACCCAAACAAAACAAAACAAAAAGCTAGTTTTCTTGTGAAAAGAATCTCACCCTCCTATCTCAATTTGGTAAAAAGCAAGACAAAACAAAAAATAACGCATTGTGTTACTGTCTGAATGAATAGTCTCTGTAAGAAAAGTACTTGCAAACCAGGTTTTAAAAGTTTAATCACAAAAAAAACCAAAAAACAAAAACAACAACAAAAAAAGTTTAATCACCATTTAGTCTGTTGTGTACAAGAGGCTTAGAAATTGTGGAGTTATTGATTCTTTGATTTAAATATATATATATTTTAAAAGAACAAGTTGTATTGATTAGTGATCAGTTTTATGTAATTAGCATTGAATTTTTCTTGAGATAACAATATGGCACTTTTAACTTACAAAATTTGGGGGGAAATCTTAGTGAATTCAAAAGTGAAAGCAACTATATTATAGGTGTTTTCCTTGCTGGTGAAGGTGTGGTTTGTTTTCTTAAAATAGAAAGTCCCAAAAGATCCTAAAATATGCTTAATTAGATAAAAGGTCTTAAAAACTATCAATTTAATTCTGTGGCATTAGCAATATTAACATAAAGATCTGATAAAATGTAACTCAAATGTCATCTTCTGAGATATGCTTTCATATATTTAAAACTCAAGATACCATTCAGATGTTTGTATAAACTACAATGTGAATGGTCTTCATAATACTGTAATCATGAAACATTAGTTCAATTACTACTTTGTCAGTTAAAAATATTCCAAATAATAAATTTTGCTCAGTCTTGTTTGCTTTATGGTTGAAAATATAAAATAATCAAATTGCTAATTTAAACCTAATTTGTTTATACTTGAGAGAAGTTTGCTTTTTGAAATATAGTACTTAAGTCATTAGATATATGAATTTTGTGCAGAGTTCTTTTTTGCTTTCTGTAACATATTAGAGATAATTGGAATGATTTCCAAATAGCTTATTGGGAGACTTAACATTAAATAGAACTTATCTTATATATTTAACATGCTTTCTGCTCAATGTCTACCCTTGAATGCTATTTATATTTGTTTATTTATTTATTTTTGTGATGCTGGGGATTAAACCCAGGGCCTTGCACATATGAGGCAGGCACTCTACCACTGAGCTACATTCCCAACCCTGTCCTTGAACTCTAAAATAGGAATGAAAATGTGCGAAAGGGGACATTATAGCTTTAATTCTTAGAAACTTCTTCTGGAAAAAAATCCTTACCACTCTCAGTTTCAATTGTGTCATTTAATTCTTGCCAAATATACTTCCTAGGTCCTTACGTGTATTATATTGAAATAACCAGTATTGAGATTTTTTTGCTCATTTAGATTATTGAAGCTTTCTGTTTGTGCTTAGTACTGAACTGTTTATGGGACCCATGCTATTCAATAGCTAAAGCATATGAAATTTACTACACTTTGTATTGATTTAATATTAATGTTAATCTAAAATCTTTGAGTGCAGTGTGTCACATCTGTTTTGTATTCCTCTGTTTAAAAGAAGTGGCAGTATGGTATTTGGAGGAATATTTATTATCTGAGTATTTTTTTTTGTTAACAGTTTTCTTCAGTCTACTGAGAATTATAACCTCCATGAGACAATGAATCACCCAGCAAATTCTCAGGTACCCAACTACTAAAGGCCACAGTTAATTAGAATTTAAATTTTCCATTTAAATTCCCTTTGTTTAGTTATAATTTTGGAGGTTCCTAGAAATGATAGAAAATAAATATGTGGTGAGATTTTTAAAAATATTTTTTCTCTTAATACTAGTCCAGCTTGTCCTCCCCTGGATACTCTATAGTTTTTCTTAAAAAAGACTTCTTTAGACTGAATGTTGATTTGGTTTTGAAAAGGAATTTTTTGTAGCTGCTGACTGAATACTCTTATCCTGTGGTAGTGGTTCTCAGCCTTTTTGACATCATGGATTTCTTTAAGTAATAAGTGAAAGCCATAACCCATTTTCCTAGGGCAAAAATGCATAAACACAAACATTCTACATATAGTTTTATTTAATCCTTCTTCTCCCTGCCCAAGAGTCCACAGGTCCCAGGATAGGAAACTTTTATACTAAAACTGAAAAATCACTTGTAGTGTGCTAGTTTTAGCAGTATTTTATTATGCTATACTAAGAGTTTTCTTCACTTCAAGCTTCATTTAAAGTTACCTTTTCTCCATGGCTAATATATAGTAGAAAATAAATATTATCTAAATCTTATTTTTTGGGAGAAGCATGACTTCCTTTTAATTTTGAAAATTTTCCCTGAAATTATAGAATGTATTTGACCTTCATACTTTAGGTTGTACTGTGGATACTTAAGAAAGCAAAACTCACTTTCTCTTTGGGTCAAAGGTGATAACAATTGAAGACAGGTATAAATTTTATGGATCTGTTGTTAAAGAAAATAATTCTTTAGAAAAGCTGTTGCATTTGTTGTTTGGCATAAAAAATGGGTTCTCATTTTAATGAAAGATTGGGAAACTATTTAGGAGTTAATTAGTTATGCTGGCTAAAATCTCAGACTTGAAGATGAAGTGGTTAAGATCTAAATCCAGCTCGTTTGCTCACCAGGTATATGACCTTGAACACATTGCTTAACTATAAAATAGGACCTAATCCATTAAATGAGATAATTTCTGTCAAATACTTGTTTTTATGCTTTGTATAAAATATGTACTCATTTACCTCTTACTGTATTATGATGATGGTATTGATAGAAACAGAATGATCAGCCACAATTGTCAGTCACAGTGTTTATTTTTCCTATCACAAAATTTGCAATAGTAGGTCTTGATTCCAACAAGATACGTCTCCTTGTTCTCTAGCATACTCTTCTGAAGTCTTGGTGGTTTACAGTTATTATCAAAATTCAATCAAAGTTCTTCAAAGACAAGGGGCAGCAAGCCAGCTTTTCCTCATTATGTTTCTCAGTGTTCAGTTTTTACAGTGGGAGAATATGTTAAAATTTATCCACTAAACTTCATATATTGAGAAGCAGACAAAGGGAGAGGTTGCTAAGAGTGGATTAAAAATTGAGCACTAATATGTTTCTACTTTTGAATTTTGATATCTAAATAGTTATGTGGGAGAGACATAGGTCTTGCATATACTTAAGAGTAGACTGCAGCCTGGCATTGTGTTGTACATCTGTAATCCCAGTAACTTGGGAGGCTGAGGCAGGAGGACTACAAGTTTGAAATCAGAGGTAGCCTGTATAACTTAGCAAGAGTCTGTCTCAAAATAAAAAATTAAAAAAGGGTGTTTCTGAGGGTATAGCTCAGTGGTAGTGCACTTGCTTAGCATGCATGAGGCCCTGGATTCAACCCCCTAGTTCTGCAAAACAAAACAGAACAAAACATAGTAAAACAAAGATTAGACTGTGCTTCTTTGCATATTATGTCATAAAGGGGAACTCTAATATTAAAATGTTTGCCGAGCCATATAAATGCCAATCACCATACAAATATCAGCTGTAAGAGTGTTTCCATTGTGGTTTGTAAAGTATTTGGTGCCACAGAAGAAAGGAAAGGAATGATTAGTGTGATGCTTTGATTAAATAAATGATGAAATGAAATGGTTTAACACTTGCTTAAAGTGAAAGTCTTCAAGTTTACCAAAAGGATCATTCCAAACCCTCCTGAAAAGAAGTGAGATGACATCCTATTTGATCTTGTTCATTTTCATGAGTGGTTGTTAATTATAACCAGGTAATAACAATAGCAGTGTTTATGACAATGGTTTTTTTTGTGTGTCCACATATGCATATATTCATACATATGACTATATACTTTCCAAAATACTTTAGAATGATTAATTTGGATGAGAATCCTAAATGTTAGTAATGGGTTATAAACACAGGAGACGCTAAGTATATTCTGACAATTTTGAAGTTGGCATCAGGGGAGAGAATTCATTCTGTTCATCTGTAAATGATCTTTTGTTACCAGTGACAGAGAAAAACAAAAGAATGAATTCATCATAGATTTAAGCCTGTGTATTTCCTATGTTGGGAGAAGGATGTGGCAATCCACTCCTGAGGCAATCCTGAAAAAACAATCAGCCATTGAAAACCCTATAAGGGTGGCTATGAGTTGGACACGATTTGACAGCACCTAACAACAACATTTCCTATGTGAAAAAAATAAACATTGCTTAACTACTTCATATTGATGGAATATTAGATACTATTTGGTATCACTGAGATATGAAGAGAACACTTTGCTTTTCTGTTTTTTTTTCTTGTAATATTTACTTTCATTCATTTCTTTTCTTTAGCCACGTAGAGAGTTTGGAAAATAACATTCCTCCTTTTCTTTCTTCTCAGTATTGTCAGTGAAGCAGGAGCATCAATCTACAGTGTCAGTCCTGAGGCTAACAAAGAGATGCCAGGGCTGGATCCTAATCTGAGAAGTGCAGGTAAGAAACTATGGCCTGTCACAAAAGCATATGATTTTGATATTTTGGACTTGTCTGTATGATAAGCTAACTATTTTAAATATTTGAGAAAATTTAAAAGACCACATTCATAAGAATTGGCATAATTACTAGGTACTTTTGCATCCCAGAATACCTGACAGAAACAACTTAAGGCAGGAAAGTTTATTTTGGCTCACAGTTTCAGAAAGTTTAGTCCATGTTGCTTGGACCCATGCACTTAACAGAACATCATGGCGGCGAGAGTGTGTGGTAAAGGAGAGCTGTTCACATCATGATGGATCAGAAAGCAGAGAGAGTGGGACAGGAATCGGGGTCATGTATAACTTTTAAAGCCCAGCCCCTAGTGGCTTACTACCACCAGGTAGGCTCCATGTCCCAAAGAATCCATAGCTTCCCAAAATAATGGGTCAAGCATTAAAACACATGAGCCTGTGGGGGACATTTTATATTCAAACTATAACAGCATATTAGAAAGAAAGTGGTTAATTGAACTAATAATTATTGTTGTTAGGTGCCATTGAGTTGGGTCTGACTCATAGTGACCCTCATAGGGTTTTCAAGGATTGGTTTTTTTTTGAGATCGCTTCTGGAGTAGATTGCCTTGTCTTCTCCCATTTCTGTAGTGCTGGGGATTGAATCCTGGTCCTCAGAGAGTGCAGAGCAACACTCTCCCAACTGAGCTAAACCCCAGCCCAAAACACATTCCTTCCTTTAATGAGAATTGACCACTTTATGATAATGAAACTATATAACTAACAATTGTTGTTGTTAGGTGCTGTCAAGTTGGGTCTAACTCATAGCAACCCTGTGTACAACAGGTGAAACACTATTGTCAGTGCTTCTCTGCTGTTCATAGGGTTTTCAAAAGCTAACTACTTGTTGGGAGTGGGCTGCTGGGTCCTTCTCCCAGGCCTACAGCACTTGGTGTTCCTAGGCAGTCTCCTATCCAAGTACTAACCAGGTCAGACCCTGCTTAGCTTCCAAGATCTCATGGGATCGGATGCCACAGTGGTATGGTTGTTGGTAGGTACCGTCAAGGTGTTTCTGACTCATAGTGACCCTCACAGGGTTTTCAATGGCTGATTGTTTTGAGATTTTTTTTTTTGGAAGTGGACTGCCACATCCTTCTCCCATTTTTGTGGTGCTGGGGATTGAACCTGGGTCCTCAGGAAGTGTAGACCAGCAGTCTACCACTGAGCTAAACTGCAGCCCATGACTAATAATTTGAATCCTGGAAAAGAAGAGGAAGAATATTGTCTTGTTTTTAAAGAACACCCACAAAGTACTCTAGAAAATAGCAAAAAATTAACAAAAAAAGTCTTTAGTAAAATTAAGTACCAGAGTACAATAATAAAAATAATAAATTACTCTAGTATCTTATTATTATACTAAAACATTAGTTATTATAACTTTTTGTTGGCAGTAATATACTAACATAAAAAATTATAGTGCAAATGAATGGATATACACAATTTATTGCTAAATATTTGTCAAATGACTACTCCCTCTTAATTTGCTAATAGAGATTGTTATTTGATAATGTGTTACTTTAAAAAGCCAGCTTTTATTTTAGTTGTTTTTGATTGCCTTGATTTCTATGATTTGAAATATTTAAAACCTTATATTTGAAGAAATTGAAAAAGTTTGATACATGTAGTGGAAGCAATTGGTATCATAAGCAAAATAGTAGATCTGATCAGAGCATTTTTCTGTGTAATAGGGGAATATCTAGATTACTTTGTTAGTAATGGACTTTTTATCCATTTGTTTTCCTTTTATTCATTTGTTTTGGTTTCTTTGGCTGTTGTCAAAATCTGTACCTGAAGGTGCATTTTTTGAAGAGTTCTGGATTAATCTAAAGCTAAAACTTGCCCTTCACCCCCGCCTGCCTCTAGTACTGGGGAATTGAACCCAGGGCCTCATGTTGTACAAGTGCTCTACCACTAGGCTGCACCCCCCGCCCCAGTCCATTTTTTACTTTTTATTTTGAGACAGGGTCTTGCTAAATTGCACAGGCTGCTTCTGGCTTTGAACTCAACATTCTCCTGCCCCTACCTACTGAGTTGCTGGGATTGCAAGTGTGATCTACTTTGCCTGGCTAAAACTTTTTTTTTCAACACCCAAAAGACCTTTTAATTTCCTTTCAGTTGTTTGTTCCATTATACAATCCCCTGCCTAAACTTGTCATCTTCTCAAACTTCAGCTGACCATCTTGCTTTTCCTCTGAAGCTTTTCTGTGTCATACTAGCTCAGCCTGATCTTTGCCTCCTCACCACACCCTCCTTTGGTACTTCCTGTGTAATAACAATAGTAGTAATAATGGTAGAAAGAGTAAAAATTGTCATCATAGTGGGAGCTGCTAATTCTAGTCTTTCTTAGGCGTTTAATGTATATGAAACATTGTGGGAAACGCATTATCAGTATCATTTTATTTTATCTTCACATTATTATCTTCACATTATTATCATTCCTACTTTACAGATGAGGAAACATATAGTAAATGTGTATAATATTTTGTATATCTAACGTATATAATAAAATGATGTTTTTCTTTATAAAAAATAAAATGTAGAACTTCCTAAGTTGACACTCAAAAGATATCTTCTAACAAGGTGTTTGAAAAAAATTTCTCCTATATTTTCTGGGAGGCAGTCATCCCTCAGGCCTCCCTCTGCTAAAGAGACTACCGTTTCTTCCTAATCAATGGCTCATGTAGGTGAATAACTGTCACAGAATTATAGGTGAAACCAGACTATAACTGCAACGAGACCCTATGAAAATAGAAGACAATGAAAAAGGAAACCACTATATGGCTTTCTTTGATTTCAGAGTCCAGCCAGCTGTGTTTTCAGTTTGTTATTCTCTGCAGGTATGCCTTCCATGTCTCAAATTCCTTCTATGTGGCAATAATGATCTTTTAATCATATTAACTCAAAACATTTCCCTAGATACTTTAAGTTTTCGAAGTCTATTCAGGTCTATTCGAAGGCAAACATTCAAAGATGTATGGAGTCTCTACTCTTAGTTTCCTAGGGTCCGTTTCCTTTTCAGGTTATTTCCGACTAGGAGTTTTCCAATTTCCTAGTGATTAACGCCAGGGATGCCTTTATACTTTGAGACCTGAGCTACTGAAAGTGTAGATTTTACCTTTAAACCCTGCTGTGGTTTGGATGTGGTTTATCTCCAAAGATTTATGTGTTAGAAGCTTGGTTCCACTTTGGAAATCAATTTATAGGTACCTCATAAAACTAAAAATAAATCTACCATATGACCCAGTTATACCTGGGTCATATTGGGAATATACCCAAAGGGAGATGAGTCATCATACCGCAGAGACACCTGCATCTCCATATTTAATGCAGCACTTTTCACAGGAAGGATATAGAATCAACCAAAGTACCTATCAACAGAAGAATGGATAAAACAATTATGGTACATATACACAATGGAATACTACTCAGCAATTTTAAAAAAATGAAATAATGTCATTTGCAGCAAAATGAATGGAATTGGAGAAAATCATCTTAAGTGACCGAACACAAGCCCCAAAACAGAAATACCACGTTCTCATATGTGAGAGCTGAATCAAACTTAAAAGAAGGAAAAAATCCTATACATAAATTGAAACATAATAAAAGCTCAATTAAACTTAGCATAGAAGGGACAAGTTAGGAGTGGAAAGAAGGAGGGAGGAATGTAGCAAAGGGAAGCGACAATGGGAGAAGATGGGAGGGGGAGGAATGCCAGTGAGGAGAGATGAAGGGGGGAGAGGCCAACCTCAATGTAAACATCACAACTTTGTTAGTATGCTAAATAATAATAGCAATAATACCAAAGGATGGCAGTAATGTAAATGGACTAGATCACTCATGTAATACTGCTGAGAATGTAAAAAGATAGATCACTATAGAAAAAAATTTGGACTTAAATCAAAATCGGGATGCATGTATATAGATAAATATTCCCACAAAAATACATATAAGTTGAAAGGAGGTCATTGGTAGGGTAGTGGAGATAGGGGAGGAGGGTCATGGGAGGGTAAGGGGAAAGTTATATGAGCAATGTACAATGAAATGCATATATGGAAATATCACAATGAAATACATGTCGTAATGAAACCCATTAAGTTGTACATTAAAAATTTCCAATAAATAAAAAAATAAAAATAAAAATGGGGGAGGGGAGAAGCTTGGTTCCTAGTGTGGTGATTTTGACAGGTGGTAGAACCTTTAATAGGTGGGGCCTAGTACCAGGTAAGCCTGCAGCCATAGCCCTGTGGCATCCGATCCCATCAGATCTCGAAAGCTAAGCAGGGTCGGGCCTGGTTAGTACCTGGATGGGAGACCACCTGGGAACACCAGAAGCTGTAGGCTTGGGAGAAGGACCTGGCAACCCCCTCCCAAAAGTCAATCTGCCATTGAAAACCCTATGAACAGCAGAGAAGCACTGACAATAGTGATTCCCCTGTTGTACAGAGGGTCACTATGAGTCGGATACCGACTCGACGGCACCTAACAACAACAACAAGTACCAGGTAATTAGATCATAAGGGCATCTCTGTCAGGAGTAATACTGGTTTTGTGGACTGAGTTAGGTCTTACAAGTGTGGGTTGTTATAAAGTGAAGCTGTCCCATGTGCTTTGCCCCTGTCTGCACATGGCTGATTCCCTTTATGTTTCTTTTCCATGTTGTGACAGAGCCAAGGGGGCCCTCACCAGAAGCCAAATAGATGAGGCCTCTCAATCTTAGACTTTCCACCTCTAAAACTGTGAGTTAAATCAACCTCTTTTCTTAATACATCACCCAGTGTCAGGTATTTTGTTATACAACAGAGAGTAGAGTAATAGAAATCCTCTATAAGTTTACTGTGTTAGACTATAACAGAACCTGAACGTTTATGAAAGCATTAAACATGTACAAGAAAATGACCTTTGTGTTCCTAAAGCTCTTTGGCCAGCTTATTGAAAGTAGAAGCTGTCCTTATATATAGGCTTATATCCCCCACAATAAATTCATTTGCACATGAGAGACATTTAAATTGGATGTATAGACTAGTAGTGTTGTTGTTGTTAGGTGCCATGGGGTCCTTATTTAAAATGAGAGATTGAATATGCCTTTTATTCCTTCCCTTCCTTCTGAAGTCCTAAGAAAATGACAGAAACATGATAGAACAAAGGAATAAACCCACTAGGACAAAAAGAATGAGAGAGGAGATGGGAGCAGCAACAAGTTTTGAAACTGGGTACCATACAGATAAATAATAAGTGACCTAACCAACTTGAGAAAAACTAAATTCCAAGACACCATTGTAGCAAACAGAACTGACTAATGGTTTTTGGAGTCCCTAGTGGTTAAAGAAATGGTTCAAAGTGCCTTTGAAAGCATGTTAAGGAGGGCTAAGTGTGACTAAAATAAGAGGATTGGTTCAATGTCTGTTTAAAGAACAATGAGACCAAGTTAAACATAGAATTATTACACGACCCAGCAATTTCATTCCTACATATATCCAAAAGCATTGAAAAGAACTCAAGAAAATACTTATAAACACGTGCCCTTAGCAACACTAGTCAATACCCAAAAGCTATAAACAACCTAATGTTCTTAGCAGATGAATGTATAAATAAAACGTGTTATATCCCCATGGTAGAATATTATTCAGACATAAAAAAGACTGAAGTACTTATACATACTACAACAGGGAAGAACCTTGACAACATTAAATCAAGTGAAAAGAGCTACTGACAAAACATGACATTTTTATAATAACACTTATATGAAATGTACAGAATAGGCAAATCTGTAGCCAATTGTCGGGGACTAGGGAGAGAGTGGAGAGACTGCTTCATGCAATCATAATTTCCTTTGATATAATGAAAATGTTTTAGAACTTGATAGAGTTGGTGGTTGCACAACATTGTAAGGGTACTAAGTAGCATGACTTCTACTGTTAAAATGTTAAAATGCCAAATTGTATGTTATGTAAATTTTACTTCAATAAGATACCAACAGTCAGGCTGCTACTTCCACACAGTAAAGTACTGCTCTTTTCCTGCCTTTGCAGAAGACTGGAGATTTGTTCCCTGGAGAAGTTTAAATAGAAGGTCTCTACAGTGGTGGGCACAGCTTACAATGAGAGTGGGGATACATACTCAGAAAAGAGGGAGTAAGCAAATATTTACATGCTATTGTAGAGACTTTGTAGAGGAACAAACCTGTCATGCAGATTATTGGCTTTGACTAACACCTAAAAATATTAAGATCAGAGGTTCCACAAAGGATGGCTGGAATACCCTATAGTGAAACACACAGTTGACAAGCCTTATCTTTGAGCAGAGCACTTACAGTTGATTGGGCACAGTGGCACATGCCTGTAATCCTAGGAACCCAGTGGTAGAGTATTTGCAAAATATGTGCAAGGCCCCCCCCCACACACACACACACGATACCTTTAAATAAAAAAGTCCTTACAGTCAGCTTTTCAGTACTCTGTCCTGGTGGGCAGTCAAGGATCACTTAATGTATAAGGAAAATATACAGTGTTAAAAGTATATCAAAATACATTGGAAGAAAAAAAGGTACTTGGAAGAAATAGAGATGATACAGAAAGAAGAAAAAGAGAAGTTTAGCTTTCTCAGATAAATAAAATATATTTTGTTCGTGTGTGTGTGTGTGTGTGTGTGTGTGTGTGTGTTTGATACAGGGTGTCATAATGTATCCCAGGCTAGCTTCAAACTTGCAGTCCTCCAGCCTCAGGCTCCCATGTGCTGGGATTACAGGCATGCATCCCCACCCTTGGTTTTGAGATATATTTTCATAAAGTAAAATTCACCTTTTTTAGGTACATGATCTATGAATTTTGAAAAAATTACAGTGGTTGGGTAACCTCTAATACTTGTGCCACAATCAAGATGTAGAATAATTTTATCAAGTTTACCTATTTCTCAGTTTCTTGTTCACAAATGTAGTTGTTAATTAGAGCCAAGATTATGATATATTTATACAGAGACTATTAAAACTACATTTTAATATGCTTTATAGTGAAAGCAATTGTAATTTGGAGTTGTTGACTGGAAAAGGCAGCATGAGAAAGTTCTTATTTTCCTTTGTTTTTTTCTGATTACAAGGGGAACAATAAAATAAGATGAATATTGTACTTTAAAAATAAATATCTCTATTCGATATCATTCCCCACATGTCTTTCAGCTCCTCTTGCTCTGGGGGACTTGTATGTTGCTATGATTACAAAAGCTATGCCACCTGTATTTCAGATACCAGCAAAACCACCTGTGGTGGACAGATGTCAGCTGAGCTTCCAGACTAAGACAGACTAGAGAGAAGGACCTGGCAGTCCATTCCTAAAACATTTAGCTATCAAAAACTCTTAGAATAGTAGAAAAACATTGTCAAATATGCTGCTGGAAAATGAGCCCCCTCAGGCTGTAAGGCATTTAAAAATGACTGGGGAAGAGTTGCCTCCTCAAAATAGAATTGACCTTAATGATCAGAATGGAGTAAAGCCCTGGTTCCTCCTTTTAATGATGTGGCACAAATCAAAATGAGATGAAACACAGTGGCTGCAACAATGGGCTCAAACATAAAAAGATTATATGCATGGCACAATGTTGGATAGTATTTCATTTTGCTGTACTTAGGGTCACTATGAGTTGGATCTGACTTAATAGCACCTAACAACAACAAACTTTGACTGATAGGTCATTTAAAATAATGCATTAAATAATATAATAAATCTTTAAATAACACTGTTTAATTGAGTCTAATTTGATTTGTTCTAGGAACTTTAGGATTCTAAATGTTCCATAGACTGAAAGTCCAAAGCCTCTCGAGCACCTTATAGTTTTTAGATGTAAGACATGTTATGAAGGAGAGGAAATGTTGCTTTCAACATTAGTGTTGCTTTTCAGCTAAATTAACCATATGAGGAAGGTGTAATTGCTAACCTTTTAGGGTGATAATCTTCACTAAATCTGAACTCCTCTCCTTCATTGTCTCTAATGCTTTTGTCTTAGTATCCCTTATTATCTTCCTTTATACATTGAATTACATTTTCATTTAATAAATAACTATTTATTAAAAACTATAGTCCCAGCAGAGCTCAATGTGCATACCTGTAATCTCAGCACATAAGGCGCTGAGGAAGGAAGATGGTGTTTGAGGCTAAACTGGGCTACATAGCAAGTTTGGGACCAAACTGGGCTACATACCCAGTCTGTCTCAAAAAAACCAAACCAAACCAAACAAGCAAAAAGCCTTACTAGAGTCCTATATGTACTTTTTGTCATCTTTTTATCCATTTAGCTAGTCTACTACAATGCAAGACTCTCAATTTTTGTGACTTATAATAGGATGTGATCTAATCTTTCTTAAATGTACTTTTCTTACCCATTTTTTCCAATAATTTAAAAACTCTATAGAATGGAATTCTATAGAGTGGAATTCTGTTAAATGCTTTTATAGAGGTTCTGTGCATTTTTCTTTACTCATGGTTTTATATACACACATATATAGCTATGTATTGGTACATTTTGTTTATGTATTATTTTATATACCGTATATTCTTGAATCTAATCCACATCCTTTCCACACTTTTAGAGGGCTACAAAATCAGGTGAAGGTTAGAATCACCAGCAGGTTGGTTTTGCACAAATATAACCTCTACTCAATTCTAATGTGCATCTGATTTTGTTGTTGTTGTTAGGTGCCCTCAAGTCGAGTCTGACTCATAGCAACTCTATGTACAGCAGATCAAAACACTTCCTGATTCTGTGCCAGGCACACCATCTTATTTATGTTTAAGCCTATTGTTGCAGACACTGTTTCAATCCATCTGGTGGAGGATTTTCCTTTTTTTCATTGACCTGCCACTCTCCCAAACATGATGTCTTTCTCTAGGGATTGACCTCTCCTGACTACATGCCCGAAATATGTAAGACGCAGTCTGGCCATTCTTGCTT
>VMDO01022584.1:0-33238 GCA_007922755.1 Pedetes capensis | reverse complement strand
AGTACCTGGATGGGAGACCGCCTGGGAACACCAGAAGCTGTAGGCTTGGGAGAAGGACCTGGCAGCCCCCTCCCAAAAATCAATCTGCCATTGAAAACCCTATGAACAGCAGAGAAGCACTGACAATAGTGTTTCCCCTGTTGTACAGAGGGTCACTATGAGTCGGATACCGACTCGACAGCACCTAACAACAACAACAACAAGCCAATAGTATTAATTTCTTGAAAATGTTTTAGAGTTGTTGTCCTATACTATAATTTATTTTAAGGGAAATATTTTCAGAATAAATCAATTAGAAAAGGTAGTGGAAAGGAGCCTGTGGATACACTGATTTATTCATTCATTCTCATATATTTTAAAAATCACACTTATGGACCAAATTCTGTTAATATCAAAGACAAGAATCTGTCAAACAGACATTGTTTGTGTCTGTCTTGGTACACAATCTATTGAGAAACAATTTTTAAAATAAGTAGCATACAATGAACTAAGTACAACAATAAATTTTAAAAAGTTGCTGTAAGAGCATATGGCAGAAAAGCAACTAACTAAATCTTAGAAGAGTTAAGGAAAACTTCCTGAAGGAAGCAGAACTAATCTGGGAACTAATGTAAGGATAATCATGAGAGGTTCAGGCAGACAGAATTTGAAGCGGAGTTGGGGATAATGGATGGAATATAAAATTCTAGGCAATTCAACTTATGCAGAGAATCCGAGGTCATGAGAAATTATATGATGTATTTTCAGAACCTGAAAGAAGTTTGGAATGCTTGGAATATAGAATGTGGGGAGAATTATGCAGGAGAAAGAGGACATAAAGACTGAAGGGAAAGAGTGGGGAGAAGTAAGGTCAAATCCTGAGCAAGAACCAGATCATGAAACACTTTATGTGCCTTATTCAAGAGTGTCAGGGAAATCACTCTGACTACAGTGAGGGAAGTGAATTGGAGGGGCTGATAAAGGGAAATTCATTAAGAGTTTATTGAAGTAATTGGAAAGGTTTTCAAAGCCTGAAGTGGGCTGGTTGTAGTGGGGATGGACCACATGAATGGACTGCCAGGATTTTTTATTACGTTGACTCTATAGGACTTAGTAACTGATGAGATGGAGAGTATGAGGTACAGGAAGTTGAGCATGATACTCAGAATTCTGACTTAGTTGAAGGAGAAACAGAAGGGCAAGTTTTGAGAGGAAACAAGAATTCCCAATTTTGTTTTGTTTTGTTTTGTTTTCACTTCTGGTGCTTGATTGATTTTGACACGCAGATGTGTAAAAAGCAGCTGCAGGTCTGTAGTCAGAACTTAGAAAGGACTCTAGCTGGCAATGATGATTTGGGAAATTTCAGCATGGTAGTCTTTGGCACCCAAGGGAATGGGTGATATTGCTCAGGACAGGTTTGCAGAGCAAAGAGAAGCTGTTGTGGAGACACTGGGGACAACATCGGCCTGGGAAAGGAAGAGACACTTTGCCTGAGGGTCTCCTCTACATTCAAGATTTTCTCTTTGAGAGAAGTATCATGACAACAGAGCATATTAGGATTCTGCCTTCTTTCAGACTGCTTTCGAAGTGGTATTTCATTAATCGAGAGGGCCTAGTGGGAATATTGTTGACATTCATAAGGAATGTATCTTGGGACTTGAAAATTGTAACTGTCACTTCAGTTCAAATAAATCCTAAGAAATTATGTGAGGCTTAGGTTCATGTTGTGTGTTATAAGATATCTTCCAAGTGCAGCAGGATCAAACTGCTGATGAAACTGATTCTTAGTAGCCTTGTGATCCAATGCTAAAGTATGGACAAAGTTCACTCTTCTTGTTCTCCAAAGTGGGGTTCCCTGTATAATAAAGCAAGCCCACCATGTGCTACCAAACGGAAGGCAAAAATCCACATTTCACTATCTTCTGCTACTCTTTGTATATTCTCGTAGATGGATATTATTCAGCTTGCCTTTGCCTGTGTTGGATACCATTTTTAGCCTTTTTCTTTAGGAGTATTTTTGGTTAGAAAGAAGTTCACATAGCCCCATGATTAGCTTTCAACCTTTCCTCTTAATGATTATTTTTTTAAAGAAAAAAAGAGATACTTAAACTATGAGTACTAAATTTTACTTATGATAAATACTGGTTCATTCCATTCCATACAGCTTTTAGCCTCTGTTGCTTCAGAGAAATAATTTTATATAATTTACATTCCAACTGAATTGGGCTTTTGTTGAGACAAGTATTTTCTGAAAGTGTCCTCACTTCACAGAATTAATTTATTTTCAACTTCCACCCTCTTGATAAATAGTCTTAGAGTGCACTTAGTGAAACAAGTCTATAGCTTTTTTCTCTTATTTGCCTCAGACAGTAGGGTTGATTCATTCCCTCCCTACATGGGAGCCATTGCAAACTCAACCTTTTACTATTAAATAAATCCAAAATGTATAAATTCTAGCTAAGTACTTCCCCCTATCAGTTATATTTTTTTAATGAGAAATTCTTAGCCAGGCGCAGTGGTGCATACCTGTATTTGCAGCAACTTGGGAGGCTACCGCAGGAGGATTGCAGATA
The DNA here is from genome assembly GCA_007922755.1 of Pedetes capensis. Lineage (NCBI taxonomy): Eukaryota > Metazoa > Chordata > Mammalia > Rodentia > Pedetidae > Pedetes > Pedetes capensis. Next base: position 30,686 of record VMDO01022584.1, on the reverse strand, counting down.
TAAGAACAGAGGCAGCCCATGTAACTCAGAGAGACCATGTCTCAAGATAAAAAATAGAAAAGGGTATAGGGGTGCAGCTCATTGATAGAGTGCTTGCCTAGCATGTGTGAGGCCTTGGGTTTGACCCCCAAGTACTGCAAAAAATATATAAATAAAAATAAATAAATAAAAAATAAATAGAAAAACTTTATAAAAAATTAAATAAGTCTCCATTGCTTATTCTCTGAGAGGGTGAGAATAGATTGGCAAACCTGCAGTAAAATAAATATCATCATGAGTGTGCATATTCACTGCACAGTTTCATTGCTTCAGTTTAACCTACTAACCAAACAATTTTGAAATTCAAAGCAGGGCCTGAGGAGAATGATCAATGAATATCTGTAATGAATTAGTGGAGCTGCCTGTGAACAATTGAGTCATCAAGTATTTGGTCCGTGTATGCCAAGAATTCTTTCAACACTTTTTTTTTTCCTGACTACTGACTCTGTGCCTTAAGCATAAGTACAGAATAAAGCAGGTCTGCCTCTTCTCTAAAGGCATTTGCAATGCATGAGAGAGACAGACTTTAAGCATATAATCAAGGGGCCGGGCGCCGTGGTGCCTGCCTATAATCCCAGCGGCTGGGGATGGGGAGGCAGGAGGATTGCAAGTTTGAGACCAGAGGCAGTCTGCGTAATTTAGTGAGACCCTGTCTCAAAAAAAAGTAAAAAATATGGGCTGAGGGTGCAGCCCTTGCAAAGCATGCAAGCGCGAGGCCATGGGCTCAACCGCCAGTACCACACGCGTGCGCACGCACACACACACACACACACACACACACACACACACACACACACACAAGCATATAATCAAGGTGGTTGTTGTTAGGTGCTATCAAGTCAGTATCTGACTCGTGGCGACCCTATATACAATAGGGGAAACACTATTGTCAGTGCTTCTCTGGTGTTCATAGGGTTTGCAACGGCGGATTGATTTTTGGGAATGGGTTGCCGGGTCCATCTCCCAAGCCTACAGCACCTGGTGTTCCCAGGCGGTCTCCCATCCAAGTACTAACCAGGCCCGGCCCTGGTTAGCTTCCTAGATCTGACAGGATCAGATGCCACAGTGCTATGGCTGCAGGCCATAATCAAGGTAATGTAAGTATAATTTGATGTGAGAGAAGGTAAGGAATGGAGTTCTTGCTAGTGTATAATGAAAAAATATGAGCTGGGCACAGTGGTGCACCCGTAATCCCAGCAGTTTGGGGGCTAGAGGTGAGAGGATCAGAAATTTGAGACCAGAGGCAGCTTGTACTATTTAGTGAGACCCTGTCTCAAAATAAAAAATAAAAAAATGAGGTTGGTGGTACAGCTCAGTGGTAGCATTTGCAAAGCATGTGCGAGGCCCTGGGTTCAGTTCCCCAGTACCAGAAAAAAAAAAAAAAAGTGATCTATAGGACAGATATTAATCATGAGAGTCACTTCTCTGAAGGTAGGACTCTTGGAAGATTTAGTAGGAGCTAAGTAGACAAATTAGGGTGGGGCAGAAGGTTGACTAGGGTGTTTGGAGAGAGAGCTCTGTAAGAACCTAGTTCTTAGTTCCTCTTCTGGTGCATTTTAGAGAAAACATAGAACCCTGAGGGATATAAATATGTTGTTGTGGCCAGAGCACAGAGATGAAAGGTATAGAGTTTGAATTGAAGAACAGCCAGAACATGCAAACCTTTAAAGGTCATTTTAAGGATTATATGATTGTAACTTATTAAATGATACTATCGAGGACAGAGGTCAACAACCTTATTCTAGAAAGTGCCGGAGTAAATATTTTAAACATGTCAAGTAATACAGTTTCTGTGACAACTGTTCAGCTCTGCTGCTACAAAAGAGAAGGCTCCATACACAGCACATATGGGAATGTGTTTCAATAAAACTTTATTTACAAAAATAAGCCACGAGCCATCTCTTGCATATTGCCTGATTAAATCCTAAAGTTACTGATCTATTTCCAAATACTTCCATTTGGACTGGTTTAGGAATGTTTGGAGGATTGTGGCAATTCATAGTCAGCAAGCCTCATTTTTATACATTAAAAATTAGGTTAAAAAAACTGGAATCCTTTGATTTTCCTTTGATGTAATGTCACAAAAAGAAAGCAGCAACCTGGTTCATCTGCCAAGAAGAAGAGCATAAAGGATAAAATGAAATGCCAGAAACTGGATACTAGAGGGAATGAGTGCTAAGAAAATATTTAAAAAGTTTCTTCAAAAGTAAGTCTCACTTGGGAGGTGAACATCTTCAAAGCCTGCATTAACTCACCTCTCACAAGAGCAACTGTATTATGAGGCTCTGCTCCAGTTTGTGTGATATACAACACCAATGGGCTTTATGCTTGAAAAGTACTGAGTTTATGGCTCAAGCTAGACAGAATGATGGGCTGTTATAAAAGTGTCCAGATGAAATCTGGAAAAGCTAAAAGTGACTTGAAGATGGGTTTTGCTCCCTCTTTTAATCACATTACTATCTTCTTTCAGTAATTTCATAAAATTTTTTTAATGCTAAAGTGATCAGTTTCTAAAATTCTTTTTAAAACAACTTTTTCAAAAAAAAGGTTTAAAACCTTCAAAGTATTTGGGGATATTAACACTGGACACACATGGAAGAAGATAGTTATTACTCAGCATAGGCTGCTATGTTGCGAAAATGAACAACCCTGAAATCTTAGTGACTTCAAACAACAAACGTTTTTGTTCATCATCATCAAGAGGGAGGTCTGTTAATCATAGCCAGTGGTATAACTAAGCCTATGGAGCAATCACCTGTTCAGTATTGCTGGTAGGAATGATAGAAGGAAAGTAAGAACTCTGAGATAAAATGCTTGTCTTGGGAGAAATGTATATTAATGTAAAACCACCATCAAAAGTAATAGCCAGAAAATTTGCCTTTAAAATGTATTTACCAGTTAGAAGGAGCTAAAGATAATTTTGCCAATGGCCACCTTTTCCCATGATAGCAGGAGAGATTTTTGTGATATGACATATTTGACCTTGAGAGTTTATTCTAATAATTTACATTAATGAAGAATATTCTGCTATAATAGATGATCCTTAAAATCTTCGTTGCTTAACACAACAGACTTATCTTCTCTCACTTCACTTTACAACTTGGTTTATCAAGAAGATGGAAAAAGGAGCTCAGCTTAATATAGCTGCATTATGACTGAAGCTAATGGATGCACCGCTATCTGGAAAATTACTGATTACCTTGACTGAAATAGAGATAACTGTAGGGTTCCATTTATCTCTTCCATATCTTCTCATCTAGGACAAACATAACTTCTACCTATTGTATTGCCCTCATTTAATACAACGGATGTGAGTGATATAGAGGGTACATGGGATGTTAGGTGATTGTTGCTTTTTGCCATACCGATCATCTAGACAGAATAATTGCTAAATCAAGCATTTATAGATAAATATGTTAAAGAGTCCTCTTGCAACTGTGGGGATTTTATTCTGGATATGTAATTCCCCAGAAACCAAAAGTATGTTGAGATTACCTGAGAAAAAGTAGTCCAGTCTTGGCTTGAAAAAAATAACAAATTTTAACTGGTTTGATTATTAAATAATGGAATGAGTATCAAAGAAGAAAGAGATTAGAATTTTAGAACTGTCTGAGCCAGTAAATATGACTTACCAAATGAAAATAAATCACTGCTCCAATCATACAAAGAAAAATCTATTAACCTACCATAAGGAGAAATATCATATGAATTGATGTCAACAAGCCTTCTAATATTAAATATTAGAACAATGCAAGAGAAAAATAGTTATTTTACCTTTCTACATCAGTATTACACACATTAATATTTGGTGTGTGTTTCAAAATATTTTACTGATTGTCTTGTAAATTTACTACCTTTGCATACATATATGTAATGACAATACACCACTCATATGAACAGTTTGCTTACTATGACCCACTAGGTTCTAGACTTTCATATTGGTTGCTGTTAGATGAATAAGCAGATGTAATTTTTGTATAGCACGCATGCTAACATTCACAGAAGGCAACAGGGAAGGCAAGAGGTCTTTGAGTTTTAATCTTCTGTGTGAAAAAGAAATCTTTTCTGAGGGAGGTTTCTCATGGAATATTGGGTCATATTAGGTTAAGTTTAGGAAACTGATGTTTATTGAGCTGTCCACATATCTGCTAAAGGAATTTCACATCTATAAATAAATAAGCTTATTTTTCCATGGTGCCAGAGAGATAATAAGACTTTTATATAAAAATATTTCTACCAGCTGAAATATCATGGTTGTTATTCTGATATCCACTCCACAAATACTTAGCAAATTATATGTGTCTATTTCAGAAAGTTGCAGTTGATATTTTAATTTTTTCTTGCTTGTTGAAAACTACAGTCAACAACAAAAAATAGATTTCATATGAATATGTATAACTTATAATTTTTTTGATCAATACTAACGAAATGAAAGTAAATCGGGAATACCAGTCATTTAAAAAAATGTAAAACCTTTGGGCTTTAACTTAAACTTAAGTCAATAGATGATAGTATTTAGGAAGGCTTAGTATTTATCTTCCCAGTTATTGTAATTGTCACTTGACCTAAACCAAATGAACTGACTCTTTCCCTTATTTGTATTTCCTGACTTGGTGAAAGATATACTCATCATCCAGATGCGTGAGTCAGAACCTGGGAGGAATGTCTCAAACCATCAGTCCCACACAGTCACATATTATTAGGCCTATAGTTTTAGGTTCCTAAGTACTTCCTGATCCCCTCCTGTTTGTCCCACTTCTCTTTCCTAATTTAGTGATCACTTCTCATCCAGCCTATTGTGAGATCAATCTGTTCATTCCCCCTGCTGTGATCTTTCTAGAGCCTATACCTGGTAATGTCATGCCCTAATTAAAAGTCTTTGGTTGGCTCCCCATCACCTGGAACAAAGTTCAAAATCTTCAGAATTGGGTATATTCATCTATAGGCTCTCATCCTTCCCTGCTTTTCTGGCATCAACTCTCAGCAGCCCCCCCGCCCCCCCAAAAAAACCATAAGCTGAGACATTAAAAATGATTTCTAGAATCATTATGGAGGTACCTTGTTGTTGTTAGTTGCGTTTGAGTCCGTGTCCAACTCATAGAGACCCTATGTACAACAGGCAAAACAGTATTGTCAGTGCTTCTCTGCTATTCATAGGGTTTTTAATGGCAGATTGTTTTTGGGGAGTAGGTTGCTGTGTCCCTCTCCCAAGCCTACAGCACCTGGTGCTCCCAGGCAGCCTCCCATTCAAGTACTAATCAGGCCCAACCCAGGGTAGCTTCTGAGATTTGAAGGGTGGGATTGGAGGCCCCAGTGGTACAACTGCAGGCGCTACCTAATTAGATATTCCATACCTCCAATTTCCAGTAAATTCATGTGTTTCTAGAGAATGAGAGTGGTCAAATGACTGAGGAGTGAGCAGAGGCAAAGGAAATAGAAACATTCTTGATAGGTGGGCAGGTGATACGGTTAGTACTCGGGTTTTTTGTTTGTTTGTTTGTTTCTTTTTCCTTTGAAAGAATGGTAACTGAGGATAGGAAGGAAGATGGGAAAACAACGTGCAAAGAAATTTGGATTTTTTTGTCAGGCACAGTGGCTCAAGCCTGTAATCCCAATTACTCAGGAGGCAGATGCAAGAGGATCGTAAGTTGCAGACCAGAGGCAGTCTGCATAATTTAATGAGACCCTGTCTCAAAAAGCTGAGGGTGCAGCTCAGTGGTACAGCACTTGCAAAGCATGCAAGCATGAGGCCCTGGGTTCAAACCCCAGTAGCACAAAAACAAACCAAGAACAACAACAACAACAAATTGGATTTTTATCTTCTATTGATGGATATTTATTGATGGGCCCTAACTAGGGTAGCCACTGCATCAGAGTTTTGTTTAAAGAATCAGATTGCGAAGATGCTTTGGATTTCAAGGCAGAATGGAGGAGAAGATGTGGGGCAGAAACATGATTTAGAAAAATATTGCAGGGTACCCTATAAAAATGATAATCATTATAATCATAAAAATTATAACAACAGCAAGGTACCTGCATAATGATAATAACCTGAAATAAACAGAAGTAGTGAAGATAAAGAAAAGTGGCTGCACCTGCAATTTCTTTGATACATCGAATTTCAGGGATTTGGATTGGATCAAGGTAAATTATGCGCATAATCTAAATGTTAATGATGCTATTTTAAAAATATGTACCACTGATATTACTTTTTTCTTCAGTAAACTTGAAATTAAGTCATTTGAACCTATTAAACATTGCCCTGATTTCACCATTGTATCTCCAGTTAGAGTACATAGTGTACAATGAATAAATGTAATGAAAATCTATGTACCACTGGACTGGAATTTAGTTCAGTGGGTAGAGCACTGCTCAGCAGTCTCTGAGGTCCTAGGTTCAATTTCCAGCACCACAAAAATGAAGAAGGATGTGGCAATCCACTTCTAAAGCAATTCCAAAACAATCAGCCATCGGAAACCCTGTGACGGTCACTATGTGTCAGACATAACTCTATGGCATCTAATATCAACAACAACAATGTACCACTACCTGCCTTTTGTAGAGGGAGATTGCTCTTGCAAATTCCACTTTTTTCCCTTTCTATTTCTCAGTCGTTCACATTTCCCCATGCCTTGGATATGATTCTCCCACTGCATCTTTTGTTTTATTTCCTACTGTGATGCTGGTACAATTCAGAACTATTAGAAAACTCCCCTCTGTAGTCTGATGTGATCTTTTCCTCCTCATCAACTACTCATGTCCTTGCTGTGCTGTCTTCACTATATATAACTCATTTGATTAGGATCTTCTGGTTCATCACAGATTTTTGGAAACTTAGCTCTCTCCTAAATGACCCATTCATATGCACTTAAATGAGAAGGTCATTAGACCCATGGGTCCAGATGTGAGCTCCCTCAGCTACTTTCCTTTTCTCTGATTAAAACATTTTCATTTTTTGCCTAGTGTAGTGGCACATTCCTATAATCCAAGCAACTCTGGAGACAGAGGCAGGAGGATCATGAGTTTGAGGCTAGAGGCAAACTGTGTAGCTTAGTGAGTCCCTGATCTCAAAATAAAATTAAAAAATAAGTGGGCTGTGGGATACAACCCAGGGGTAGAACATTTGGAAGGCCCTGGGTGCGATCTGTAACTACCATATGCAAACAAAAACCATTTTCATCTCTTCTAAAGAAAAGAAAAAAAAAAGCTATGCATAAATTCTCAAAGATGGAATAAGTCTTTCATACAAAAAAGCATTTTTCTATGGAAGAAATAAAATTTCTTTGTAGAGATGTAAATTTAAGTGAATTTTTGTGATGCAAAGGGAGATATTTCTCACCATTCTTAATGATTTCCATCGGATTTTCTCTATAGTTTTATTTTGATAGTCCCTTGGAAGGTAACAAAGCTGGTTTAGTTAAATTTTACTCCTTCCCTAGTTTTCCTGCAGGAGAGACTTCTGCTGTGTTTGTATTACAAAACAACATAAATTGCATGTATTCACCTTGGGACTTGAATGCATTGACTGAGAATAGAAAGTAAAATAAAAATTCATGAATATTTCACAGTTTATTAGAAACTATCACTTTCTTGCTCTTCTATGTAGAACTTCTACAAATTAATTAGTTGGTAGCTCTAATATACAGGAATTTTATGCATTCAAAACTGTATTAGTTTCCTTCCTTTTGTATAAATCATCATATAATATCTTGTAACTACAGCTTTTTAAAAACCTCTTTCATAGTCTGCCTCAATTTTTTTGGATTTATGTCCATGATGTGCATGGTCCTGAATGTGGAATAGGTCTCAGTGAACAAAAGTGGGTCAGATAGTTTCCTGTGCAGATTGGGAAGAAACTGATAGCTTCCTGGGCTCCTTTGAAGGGGGCTGTTTCAAAATACAGATTAGTCAAGGTTAACAGAGCTGTTACTAGCCTGAACACTTCAAACCACCATGCAATTTAAAAGTATTCAATGCTCTTGGCAAAATTCTGGTCTTTTAATGCTGGGACAGAAGTAGGCAGTATATTGAAAAGTGATGCAAAACTAGAGGTTAAAACATTCGAAGATTTGTGAGTATGTGTGTTGACTTTCATTTAATAAGAAATTTTTACACCTTCAAGATCAAGAAATGTCAACTAAGACAAATCAAAACATAACTAAGCCAAACAAATGCAAATTGGAGCCCACTTAAAAATTTAATATTTATTTTCCAATGCTTAAGAAATTTAACTATGGGAGTTTTAAAATACAAATAGTGGAGGATATCATATAAAGAACATGTTACTCACTCTAATTGTTATTACTCATCACCTAGATTTTCTCATCTGCAACTCTGCTGACTTCACTCTTTCCCCACTGGATTCTTTTGAAATAAATCCAAGATATCCTATCATGTAATCTACAAATATTTAAGAATGTATCTCAAAAGATAAAGATTCTTTTAAAAATACACAATCTTATACAAGTTCACACTAAGAAGTGAACAATAATTATTTCACATCATCAAATAAGTATTGATGGTCTAGCATTCCTTTTCCATTTATTTACTGGGATTCTTATGTAAATAAGAGCTTTTGATCCTTAACTAGCTGTATACCTGCAGGTAAGTAAATGTTCACACATGAAAGTAGATCAGATACTTGATACTTTTCCTTTATTTCCCATTAAAAAAAATAACAGTGTTGGTATACCTGGATCCCTTAATGGACACAAATTTGCTTTTTGTATCTTTGTGAACTCATGGATTTTTAATATATTTGATGTGTTTCAATTCAATATAGCTATTACTATTTTCAGTGCTCAAATTGTCCCATTTTTGGCTGGGGGGACTTTCTCAAAATCAGTTTCTTTGCCAATTCAACTCAATATATCTTGATCACTTCTGTTTATTAATTAATTAATTTAATTTAATTTTTTTTGCAATACTCAGAAGTTGAAGCCAGAGGCTTGCATATACTTTCTAAGTGCCCCACCACTAGGCTACACCCCCAGCCCATTTTTTATTATTTTATTTTGAGACAAGGTCTCTCTAAGTTATATAGGTTGCCTCTGGTCTTGAACTCATGATCCTCCTGCCTCTTCCTCCCAAGTTGCTGGTATTACAGGTGTGGATCACAGCTCATGGCATTTCTGTTTTTGTTATGGGGCATTAACATTGCAGGATAGTCTTGCATATTTCCTCTCTTAGTGTTGTTATTGTTAGGTGCTGTTGAGTTGGTGTCTGACTCATAGGCACCCTATGTATAACACTATTGTGCTTCTCTGCTACTCATAGGGTTTTCAATGATAGATTGTTTTTTAGGAATGGGTTACCAGGTCCTTCTCCCAAGCCTATAGCACCTGGTGTTCCCAGATGGTCTCCCATCCAAGAATGAACCTGGCCCAACCCTGCTTAGCTTCTGAGATCTGATAGGATTGGATGCCACAGAGCTGCAAGCTCTGTATATGTAGTTTCAAAATAATAATACAATAGCATCATATAAAACATAGTTCCTGAAATGGCTTACTTAGCCACAATTTTGAGTTTCTAAAACTTCCCACTATGCAGGTATATTCAAATTATCCTTAAAAATGTTCACTTGAAAATAATAATTCTGTGGTTAAGCTACCAACCCTAATCATAGCTGTATTTGTTTCATGTAACTTTTTGCTTTGAAGCCTTTTTAATTTTTCATCTTATAATTAGTATGAACTATTTCCATAGTTCTAAATCAAATCTAAAAAGTAATGTGTATACAGAGAAGGCTGGACTCCATCTCTGCTCTTCCATCCTATTTTCTCTTTCTCTAATAAGCATCCATTCTCATTAGTTTTTAGATCATCTTTCCATTCCTTGTTGTTGTTAGGTACCTTACAGTTGGTATCCAACTCATAGCGACCTTATGTAAAACAGGTGAAAAATTATTGTTAATGCTTTTCTGCTATTCAAAGGTTTTCAGTGGCTAATATTTTTTTGGAGTGGGTTTCTGGCTCTTTCTCCCATTCCATTCCTTAGGAATATATGAAAATAGCTTATTCAAATAATACACTTAAGGCTTCCTTCCTTTTTCACTCCCTCTCTTCCCTCCTTCTTCCTTCCTTCCTTCATTTCCTCCTTCCCTCTCTCCCTCCTCTCCCACCCTCTCTTTCTTTATTTCTCTTAGTCATTTGTTACTACAAGGACTCTTAAAATTGATTGCCTTTTTGGAGTGGGAAAGTCAGTGTCTTTAGGGTAGATTCCAACATGTGTGATTGCTCAGTCAAAGGATAAGTGTGGATATAAATTTGTGAGATATTGTCAAGTTCATCTCCTTGGGAGTTGTGCCATTTACCTGTCCTAAGATCAGTGGAGGGCTGGAGTTTGGCTCAGTTGGTAGAGCGCTGCTCTGTACTCTCTTATGACCTGGATTTGATCCCCAGGACTGCAATGATGGGAGAAGGACATGGCAATCTACTCCTCCAGCAGTCCCAAATCAGCCATTGAAAACCCTATGAGGGTCCCTATGTGTAGGACCTGACTTGATGGTACCTAACAACAAAAAGGTCATTGGATGAGAATGTATGTTTCTGCACAAATTCTTCAAAATCACAAATTATGTTGCTAAACACTAAGTTCCAAGGCTTTTTTTGGTAGTGATTGTGTGGTGTCAGGTAATTGGCTGGGAAAACACAGTTTGAAGAAAAGAATCCAGGCCTTAAAATTGAAAGACCCAGATTACATTTTTGAGCTGCCAATGGTTACTTGTTGGACCTCAACTTTTTTCACCTGCTCTATAGATATATAGTGAAGATTGAAGAAGATGACACCTGTAAAATATGACAGAAGCCAGATGTGGTGGCATGCACTATAATCCCAGGAATTGAGAAGCCCAGAAAGGATGACTGCAAATTCAAGGCTAGCCTGGGATACTTAGACTCCATATCAAACAAACAAATAAAAAGTATGACAGAATACCTTGCTATACTACTTACTATGACTGTATTTTTAACATTAAAATAATAGAGATTGTTAAAGAATTTAGAAATCTCCAAAAGTCCTTTGATGAGAATAGACAAAGATATATTTTATATTGTCCAGTGATTTGAGTAAAAAGCTACCTTTTTGTACCTCTAAAGCTACCTGTATTGTACCTCTAAAGGCCAAAAATGTATGTGTGAAAAATAATTATAATAATAATAAATAGGCATTGCATTCATAATGACATATTAAACATGAACTGAATCAATTATATAGCAGTATGAGGTGTGATAAAGACATACAGTAAATGTATAAATTTTAAAAATTACAGTAAAATATACATTGCCATTACCCTTGTCTTTGGCTTTGAACAAACTTGCTCTATCACTTTTGCCTCTTTCTGAAGCAGTTCAGTTACTTTATGAATGGCTTTAGTTTCATCTTTCATCATGATAATGCTCAGTGTCATACATTGCTTCTGCCACAGCAATTTCTGCCAAAAACATTACAAGTGTGTCCTCATCCACCTATTTCAATGGATCTGGCACTGTGTGACTTCTGGCTCTCCTCCAAAGTAAAAAATGACCATAAAAGGTAAATATTTCAAATCGATTCAGGACATTAAGGCAGCCATGACAGTGTAACTAAAGACACTCATGAAGGAAGACTTCCAGAACTGCTTCAGAAAGTGTCAAGAACAGTGAGATAAGTTTATTTTACTTTCTTTTTTTTTTTCTAGGTTGATGCATGGAATAACAGAGCAAGCCCCTATTCCACCTCCCTGATCCAAAAATCCATTTAATATAGTGTCTTCAGATTGAAGACATGTCAGATACTTAACTGATAAGAACAGATACTGTACTTAATCTTACCCAAAATGTGGAGAAGTGATGTTAAGTGTGTTTAAAGCCAGGGGAGGGGGGGACTATATTGAGGGGGATTAATGGCAATGTGCCTTTTATTGTAAGAAGTTTTTAAAGTTTATAGACATTTACTGTATTTTCGACCATACCTTGTAGATCACAAGACTCTATAATAGAAAGACTGCTATCTTTGCTTGACAAACAAATAAATTGAGTTAGAAAGGCTTAGTAATTGCCCAGGGTCAAGGTTTTATAGCTATGGTCTTGTCAATGATGTAATATATTCATATAAGATTGTAATATATTGACACATCTATATATAACCATAAATTCATTGGGAATTCATGTGGTGTGTGTGTGTGTGTGTGTGTGTGTGTGTGTGTGTGTTTGTGTGTATTTGGGTGTTCAAATTTGAAAGGAGGAATGGTACAGCCCTACTAATCAAGCTCAATTCAGTGACTTACGGATAGTGTGACTATCCTCATTTGCCCAGAATAGGGCTGGTTTACATTTCATATCCTGATATAATTGCTACTAACAATAACTCATTCTCAGAATTTAACTTGTATATGGGTAAAAGAGGTTGTAACTATGTAGGTAACTTATGAGTTTGTTTAATGTTATAATTGTTCAAAGCACTTTATGTTGTTGTTGTTAGGTGCTGTCCAGTCAAGTCCAATTCATTGTGACCCTATGTACAACAGAATGAAATACTACCCGATTCTGTGCCAGGCACATGATCTTATTTATGTTTAAGTCCATTGTTCCAGACACTGTGTCCATCCATCTAGGTGGGGGTTTTCCATTTTTTCATTGTCCTGCCACTTTCCCAAACATGATATTCTTGTCCAGGGATTGGTCCCTCCTGACTACATGTCCAAAATATGAAAGATGTAGTCTAGCCATCCCTGCTTCCAGGGAGCACTCTGGTTGCATTTCTTCTAGGACAGACCTGCTGATTCTTTTGACAGTCCATGGTATATTTAATATTCTTCTATGGCACCACAATTCTAAAGCATTAATTCTTCTCCTGTCTCCTTTGTTCAATGTCCAGCTTTCACAACCATGTGATGCAACTGAAAATACCATGCCATGAGTCAGGAGCACCTTCATCTTCCATGAGGCATCTTTACTTTTTAATACTTTAAAGAGATCTTTTGCCACAGCTTTTCCCAATGCATTGCGTCTTTTGATTTCTTGACTGCTGCTTCCATGGGTGTTGATTGTAGAATCAATAAAACAAAATCATGAATACCTTCAGTCTCTTCTCCATTTCTCATAAACTTACTTACTGACCCAGTTGTAAAGATTTTTGTTTTGTTTATGTTGAGTGGCAAACCATACTAAAGGTTGTGTTCTTTGATCAAGAGCCTTTTTTTGCTACCTTAAAGAAAAACAGTTAAAAACATCACTATCCTAGAGTGTGATCTGCTAACTTCTGTATAGTAAATTCAACCTATAGCTGTGCCTAAATATCCCTGTAGATCTTCAGGCCCTGGTGGGGCTCAGATTGGGGCTGTATAAAGGAAAAAAAGAAGGCATCCCTCCATGCTGGCCTGTGATCCCCTGGGTTTTAGCAACTCATATGTACTCAGGGCTTGCAACAAACTGGCACGTAGTAATGTTTTTAGCAAATAAATGACCCTTAATTGGTCTTTTGCACTGTGATAGATAAGAAGACAGCCAGCTTATTCCTGGAGACAATAAAGGTAAGAACTTGCTTAAATATTCACATCCATATTATGTTACCCTCTTGTATGTTACCAACTTGAACCAGAACCCCTCCATTAAAACTATATAACTGCATCTGACTTTTTATAGAAAAATTAGGGACCCTGTGTAAGTGATCAGTTGGCCTAAGACGCAGCCTACTGTTAATTTTGTTTAGTTACGTTTTAAGTTTTAAGTTGTCACAGTGCTATTGAGCATTCAGTGTTATAATAAGCATTTGAAGTCTTGGTCTATTTAGAGACTATACTATGGAAACACAAATGAAGAAATCTTAGGAGTGGACATAATCAACGCAAGTATGATGGAAAAAGTAAAGATGTCCACCAAGTTTTCACAAAATAGACTTGTTAATTCCAAACGAACACATAGGCTAAGAGCATGTGATTCTGAGTAAATATATTACATTTTCTCTAATATATTTTAAGGTAAAAAACAGAATCAATGAGGCTAAAAAGTGAACAGAGAAGTGTTTGCCTAAGGCAGTTTCAGTTATTTTCTATTGAAAAAAATATGATAAGCCAGTGCAAGACTAAGGCATTGGAACACTATTTGCAAGAAAGGGTTCAGGGGGAAAGTGAACTGATCCTGTGGAAGCACCACCTGGACAAATAAAGAGTCAGATATCGGGATTCTAACAAGTTCCTAGAATTTGCACTAGACACTTTTTTTTTTACTGTAAGTCTTTGAAATCATATGACCAGGAGAAATTTAGTTTTTAACTTTTATTTTCTATGCTTGATAGAGATTATATTTCATTAGAGTCAAACAAATCAAAACTGAAGCATTTAATTTATAAAACTCAGAAATTTCTTTAGGGTAAAATTGCTTGTTTAAATACATCTATTAGGTTCAGTTCAAATTATTAGGATACTGAGTAAAAATTAAATTATCCTTTCCTGGACAATTAAATGAAAAATCAGGACAAAAATCATAATTTTATAAGTAATATATGTTGCATTTCTAGAACAGCAAAGGATTATTTGTCTTCAAGAAAACATTTTGTAAAGAATGGTGATGCTGGTAGTGTATGGATTGCTGTTTTTGTTAGGTGCCATTGAGTCAGGTCTGATTCATAGTGACCCTATGTTCAACAGAACACTCCCCTACACTGTGCAATGCCGGGCACTATGGCAGTACTTCTCTACTATACATCGGGTTTTCAATGTCTGTTTGGTTTGGGAGTGGGCTGTGGGGTCCCTCCCCTATTTTTGCCATAGTGGGAATTGAACTCAGGGATTCACGGAGAGCAGACCACCATTTTACCAACAGAACTAAACTCCAGCCCTTGTTGTTTTTTTTGTTGTTGTTGTCGTTAAGTGCCCACAAGTCAGGTCTGACTCACAGTGCCCCTCATAGGGTTTTCACTGACTGATTATTTTGGGTTTGTTTTGGGAATGGGCTGCCAGGTCCTGCCCTGTTTTTGCAGTGCTGGGATTGAACTCAGGGACTCAGAGAGTATAGAACAACACTCTACCAACTGAGTTAATCCAGTGCTTAAAAAATAATGGTTATCTAGAAGATGTTATAATTATGATTGGGACTAGTTTCTCTAGCTCTGTAATATTTAGTTGGATAGATTTATTGACACTTTGATTTTTAAAATATATTTTAATGTAACTTAAAATGAGGCTTTGTTCTTCAAAGTTCTAACAATAGAATTTGTAGTGGTAAATATACCTGTGAGATATTTGTTCTCAAAATTTACAAAAATCAAATCTAGAATATGAAGATAGAGTAATGCAGAGAAGTTAAAGAGAAGAAGGTACAACCTTGAATCAAATGAGTTGTACTTTCATTTGGGCAACTGAAGTCATGTATTTTCCTCAGGTGTGATCAATTTATAAAACATCAGTTTACAAAATAATATTTGACTTACCTGCATAGGCTTCACAAGCATAAACCTTTGAATTTGCATTGAAGTCCTTGGTGTGCTTTTTCTCGTGAGGTTACTAGAAATCAGGACAATTTCTCTCAATGCCTCAGGTTCTCCATCTGTTAAGCAGAGATCATAATAAATCCCTTGCACAGCTGTCCTAAAGATTAGAGATAAAACATACAAATGGCCTGGCATATAGTAGGTGCTCATAAATTAGAACATTATTTTTCACTTCATGTCAGGTTTTGTTGATATTTATAAAAGCCACTTTAGTAGATCATTTACTGAATAAGATGTTGTTGTTGTTAGGTGCCGTTAAGTCGGTATCCGACTCATAGCGACCCTCATCGGGTTTTCAATGGCTGACTCTTTCGGGATTGCCTTGGGAGTGGATTGCCAGGCCCTTCTCCCAGTGAATAAGATAGAATACTTATAAATATTGTCTTAGTCCATTCAGCTACTATAACAAAATACCATAAACTGAGTGGTTTATAAACAGCAGAAATTTATTTCTCACAATTACAGAGACTGGTATGCCCAAGATTAAGAGAGTGGCAGATTCATTGTCTGATGAGTGCTTGCTTTCTCCTTCATGGAGGGCGCCTTTTTGCTATAACCTCACATGGTGGAAGGAAACAAGATGCCTCTCAGGCTCCTTTGGTAAGAACATTAATCCAATTCTTGAGGAGTGTGCCATCAAAACTTAATCACCTTCCGAAAGCCCCACTACAAAATATCCTCATTTTGGGAATAAAGTTTCAACATAAATGTTTTGGTGGGGAGGGGATATAGAAATTCAGAATATACAAAATATGTATGTTATTTTAAAATGCTTTCTGATTTTTATTATGGCCATTGGTAAAATAAAAACAAACACAAAGCTACAGCACCATCCAGGATATCTTAAATAGTTTTGTTTCAAGGGAGTATTTATTACCTTTCCATGGCATACAAAATGATGTTAGATTTTTCTGTTTTTTTCTTTTTGTTGTTGTTGTTGTTCTCAGCCTGTGCTATTTCAGAAAAACATATATGTTATTCTCTCCTGCATTTCCTATTGGTTGCCTGAAAGAAGCAATTATTTTAATTATTGGTTATTTATGGTTTAATGGGGAACCATTTTATTCTAACTTATAGGAATAAAATAAGAACAAATGGGATTGCTCATAAATGTGTAACTAGCAAAGAAAACATATATCTTCACATATGAATATGCATTTAGAGCCTGGCTTGCTGCCAATCTCCTAACGACTTGTTCTTGTGCTTCAACTTCCAAGTATAATATATACTGCAAGTAGAAGTTCTTGGTCCACAGCTAGAGGTAATAGCACCCTATTGAGGTTTGTGTCTGGGAAGAAGTGAACTTCTTTGTGGTTAGATGATTAAATATTTATCAGTTTGCCTTAAGCCAAGTATATGGTAAAAGGCTAGCTTGTATTTTGTTTTCAAGTAGGCTAATTTCACTGTTATTTATCTTGCCTTAATCAGAGAATCCATTGTTTATTGAAAAGCTTTAATTTGAAATATTTTTGTTGTTTGTGTGTTACCTAAAACAAATGAGCCAACAATGTCTTTAATTGAACTGTAAGTGAACAACTTGTCAGAACATGAATCATATCATATTATATATTTCATTATATGCATAAAGAAGATATTTTAATCAGCATGTAAAAGTTAAAAAAATCCCTCCAAGGCACTAAGAATGCATGTATTTAAATTTTTATCATTATAAAAGGGACAGTTCCATTGTTATTTCTTTAGTGTGGGATAGAAGATTGTGATCTAACCTGTTGAGACAATTAAAGGCACTTAGATGATTATTAAACTTGAAGTTTGACTTCAAGAGTAAGTTCTTGGTATTTAGAGTATTGCACAATCTCTGCCAAAAGGGAGGGGGAGACAAGAACCACTTTCTTGTGATTTTTTTTTATTCCCTTTCCCCAACTCCAGTGCACCATACTGTTGGGAAAACTTATTCTCCTAGATTTCCTTCCTCCTTTTTGTTCCCTGGATCATGATGTCTGTTTTACAAATAGAAATTTGTATCAACTGACAAAGTCTTTCTACTATTGATTTCAAAACTGTTTTGTAGTTCTGAAATATAAAACACTATTGCTATTTTTTCACTCAGCTAGTGCTCTCCAAACTGTAAATGGATGAAAGTGCTCCAGTCTATTACAGAAGTAGAAACATCTTCATATTTGCTTTACAAATTTTTCCAAGTAAAGTATGGTCAGGTTTGTAGCATTGCATATAAACTCATTTTAGAATTCTTCCCAAAGAAATTGAAGAAGATAAAGCAATCTGCTTGTCATATTAAACAGTAAAGTAAAAAGCATGATTTTAAAGAACTGTTTCTGTTTTGTTAGAATAAAAAGTCTATGCTATTTGCTAACTTCTTAAGCCTTTTAGGTGAAACTTAGGCTATAAAATCTATTCCAGGAAAAAATAAAATAAGATTGAAATTGTATATTTAATTAAATTGATGAGGTGTTTAGGCAAACTAACCATTCATGTTCTAATTTTCATAAATACTTTGTACTCTTGATATCTGTAAATATGTTTACTTTTAATGAAAATATCCTTCACGAAATCTCATTTGAGAATTAACTTGGGAATTACATTCACAGTCTAGCAATTTACTTTTATGTCCATATTATTTTAAATCAGAGCATGGATTTGCCACTGTGATTTGTTTTTAGAATATATTGTGAATTACTTAACCCTTTTTATATTATAGCACACGGTATAAGACAATACAATAAACTGTTAAAAATCCTAGTGCAATGACAGAACTTTGGCACTTACAGATTTAACATTCACGCTTACAGCTCTTAACAGTTATAGACAATTGTGAGACATTTAAAAGGAGGGAATTTTATTTAAAATTTTTGAAGACAAGAATTTTTGCTCTGACTCCTGTTATTGGTAGCCAGCAAGAAAACCCAGCTGACTATCAGTTCCAATATTACAATATGGTTGTCTGTGGGTGCCTTCTGCTAACTTCTAGAAAGTGATAACAACTTTATTTCATAGCAGGAAATGATACTAATAAGTATTTCAGTTGCTAGTCCATTAGAGTTTTTCTGTATTTGGAGACTTGAGATCTCCAGTATATCCCTTGAGAATGTCATGGTTTTGCAGAAGTTAAAGACATTTGTTAGTCTGCGGTTAGATTATTTCAGTAATTGAGATGAGATTAAATGAGAAATGTTGCAAATTAGAAATGGTTTGAAAATGGCAAAGCATTCAAATAACTGTCATTTGTGCTAACAATTTCTTTTGGAATTCAAAATAACTGGGTATTTGGTCAGGGAATTAGCTTTTAATGAGAGCTCTTATACACATGTATCTTTACACTTAGCTTTAAATAAAATATCTGTATTCTATAGTGCCCAATGACCTTTATTGTGTAGTAGGTAAAATGAAGAGTGAAATTCCTGATTAGCTGGGTCAGGGTAGGAAGACACTAGCTATGTATTTATTCTGTGCTATGACATTTTAGTTTTTCCACATGGCTTTGTCCTTTCTGTCTTCCTTTTAACTGATAGTTTTGTTGTAGGTACTTCTTATTTCATCTCATTGCATCTTATGGTATGAAGAGAAAGCTAAAACTAAAATTAGGAAAATGTTAAAATAAGATCTGATTCTCAGTTATGTGTGGGGTGTCCAGAAGAAATATGGAAATTTCATTAACATAGCTGAATCTTTTATGTAAAAATATTTTGGGTTATCATATACCAAACACATCACTGGTACTATTTAATTTCCCTACCTATCAGTGAGAACTATTCCTGTGATACCTTGTAAAACTTTTCTGTGGATGAACTCACTTAATCTAAGCAGTGCTACAGATTTTTTATTTCAGATTACCACAGGCATATTTCTACATACATATACATAGATCAATCCTGCCCAAATTCTGACCAGAAAGCTCAAAAGATAATAATAAAGCAGCCCTCTTTCCACCATGAATATATTGTTGACCAAGAGAAATTGGAAAAATATCACCAAGCATTTATATATAATGTAGGTAGATCCTGACTGAACAATGAGTGAACAGTTACTTCTCACAAATTTCAGTAACATTGTCTTGACAGTGGTTTATGATGCCTCTGTGTTGCTAGGCAACCTAAGAGTAGATGGAGAATTTAAATTCAAATTTCCTTATATGTTAGATTTTATACATATTGTATTGAGAATGTATTACACACATCATTATGGGCTAGTTGTACATGTTCATTCTATCTTTTGTGTGAGCTTCTCCCCATATATATGAAAGATACTGCCTATATCTTTGTTTCCCATGTTTTGAAAATTAACATAGTTCTTCTAAAATATGAATTATTATGACTATTGTGGTCACATGAAAGGAAATATGTAGCCTTTACTGATAGAGAGAACCATTTTTTTAAAAAAATATATAAACCATTCAGTATGTGCTTGTGTGTGTATTTGTGTGTGTTTGAGTGTGTGTCAGAAAAAGTGAGAGGGGAGAGGAAGAGTGAATGGCAGTGTTTCTGAAATAAGATATCCATGAAAGAAGGAAATTGTCTCTGAGTTTCATCTGGTTCTTCTTATTTAATTACTATGATTAATATATACAGAAGTAAAATCAATAGTGTTCTTCAATCCAGGGAGACATTAAATGTCAAATATTTGGATACTTGAATTAAAGACTAATCAACCTGGACAATGCACTATGAAGTTTAAGAAAACGGTAGCATATTAATTTCAAGTGAGGATTTTATATTTGGTAGCTGAAGTAGCTTTGTGAATCCAATTTTAAGAGTTAAATGTCATGTCAATGCCACAGACCAGAGAATTACATTTTAATGACAAAGGAGCTTTATGAAACAATGTATAATAAATGGTAAAGGCTGAACCTTCTGAAAATTGATGGTCTAAATCAAAGAAGATAGATTAAGAATCTCTGTGGAATGATTACACACCTACACTTTTGTGAAAAGGACAGGTAAGAAAAGCAAGGAACATTGGGGCTTATATTTCAAAGAGGACTCTGAAAATTTGGAGGCATATATCATTGTACTAGCTTTGCCAGTTTATAGCTAGGTAAATTGTCCAAATTTGTGAATGAGGATATTTTCAGTATCTCACACCAAGATCATGGCACTATTGCTGTACAAATAGGTGGAGTTTATAATCACCATGATGTCACATATAAATCCTTGTGTGGGAATGTGAAAGGGATAATCTGATACATTTAGAGTCATATACTTTGAATTCTTTATAAGAGTTTAGATCAATATTTAGTTGAGTGCTTTTTGTTTATTTGTATTCCTATTACATTGAATTCATATAGTTTCCCCTCTAAAACGGAAGACTAAGTTGAATACAAACTTTATTATATAGTTTATTGTTGTTGTTGTTGTTGTTGTTAGGTGCTGTCATAAGAATCTTGATTTTATATTGAATACAATCTTCTACATTGTAGAAAATTAGACATAATAAGAAATTATATACATAGGTTTGGTTTTCTGTGCTGAGAATATTACAAACCTATAAACTTACATCACATTTCATTATAAAGTTAATAGAAATCATTTTATGGGTACAAATTCTTCTAGACATTATATGTCAAATGACATGGCTATTTAAAATTAATTATACTTAGCAAGTTCTAGATATACTTGGGTGGTTAAAGAAGATTTCTACAGGATGAGGTTGATAAATACTAGATATTTAGTAAAGAAATCCTATGATTCTTTAGATTTCTGACTCCAGTGATACATTTAATTAATATTCTGTAAATCCAAGAATTTATTATAGATGTTATACTCATCCATATTTTGTTGTTTAATGATTTAATCCTGTTTCTCCTCTAGATCAGTTAATGGGTTTGAGCTTTCATGCTACTTTTAAAAATTGAATTCCAATGCCACCTTGTTTATTTATACTAATAAACTCTTCAAACAATATCCTCTCACTTAATGAATTTTTATATTATTAAAACCAATCTTTCATAGATGAGCATTTAAATGGCTTAAATTCTTTCAGTTAAGTAAAAGAAAAAATAACATGATCAGTAGAAAAATATATTGATATTTTTGCTATTTATTGTCAAATAAATATTAAATATTTTTATTTACTATTTTTATGGTGTTGACAGGTGTATAGTTAACACTTACTCTCCTGCTACTTCCCTTTATGGGAGAAGGATGTGGCAATCCACTCCCAAAGGCAATCCTGAAACAATCAGCCACTGAAAATCCTATGAGGGTCGCTATGAGTTGGACTTGACTCCAGGACACCTAACAACAACAACTATTTCCCTTTTATTCCCTCTAATAATATGTGCATTAATTCATTCTTTGTTGACAATATAAACATGAGAAATATACATAAGTAAGGTCTTTATGTTTTATAAATCTAGTGCAAGAAGCTGATAGTAACAAACTAAATTATATACATATGGTAAGTGCTATAAAGGAATTAAAAGAATGTAATGTCATAGAAAGTAGTTGTGATATCTTAGAGGAAATGGTCAGAAAAGGTTGAGGTAGTATTATAACTGAGATGGATAGATGAAAATAAGCTAGGCATGTAAAGAGTGGAAAATATAAGGACATCAGGCAAAATGAGAAAAGGGGGAAAGGCACAATGGTGGGAAAACATTGGATAAATTCATGAAATAGACCTTGCTAGTGTGACTGGAGTGAATCAGGAGAGGGTAAGAGTCACATAAGTCAAGGGTGGGATTATAAACACAAGCTGGTTACTCAGTAATTTATATCTATAATAAATTCAGATTTTCTCATGTGCTTTAATTAAGTGGGTGAGGCACTTAAAAGGCACTTAAAAGAGTAAAGGAAGCCAGGCACGGTGGCACACGCCTGTAATCCCAGCGGCTCCAGACGCAGAGACAGGAGGATCGCAAGTTTGAGACTAGAGGCAGTGTGTGTAACTTAGTGAGACCCTGTCTCAAAAAGTAACAAATGGGCTGGGGGTGCAGCTCAGTAGCCCAGCACCCGGTACTGGAAAAAAACAAAAAACAAACAAAACAAAAAAAAGGAGTTGAGTTTGTTATCAAGTGGTTTTAACAATGGATCATGGAATCATTAAGCCACTCAAGAAGGAAGGAATGAAGGCAGCGAGAAAGGTAACTGTTGGGAGGTGGAGCCCTAAGCGGTAGCAGAGTCCAGTAGTAAGTGACCTGACAGGATTGGGGCCAGGTAAAAGCCAGGTCTGTGGAGGAGCCATGAGAGTGAGCACCTGGGATGGAAGGGAGAAAAGAAGCTAAGGAGAATTTCAAAGACCTAAATGCTGGCCAGGTCTCATGGGTAGATTTTTCAGTCACAGAAGGAGAGGTCAGAAGGCAGATGAACCAGAAACTAAGTCTTCAGTGAATGACTGGAAGGTGATTTTATAGGGGAAGTAATAGGTGCATTAACCCAAGGATAAAAGTTTCAAATAAACAGGCTTTTGGAGGGAAAGAATGAATTGATTTGGAAGTACCAGCAAAGAGATGCAATGGCAACATACAACCTATCTTTAGCTTTTGAAGGGCATTAAGAAAACTAAGTTTCCAAATCAGAGATTTGATGATGGTAGTCATCTTATTTGAAATAAAATCATGTCCCAGTACTCAATGAATTATAACTATATGCATTTTGGGTCAATTTAAGAAGAATGCATTTCCACTAGGGTAGGGATAGTTTTTGTTTTGTGGACTAATGAATCATGAGAGCCTAACAAATTGCCTCCTCAGTAATATATATTTACTTGAATTTGTTGAATAAATTGTATACTCAGTGACTTGTTTTTCTTACTTTGATTTTAATTTGTAAATTAAGAAAAGTGTACTTCTTATTTTCTAGCCTTATTTCTAATTCTTATTTTTCTGTGCTATAATAGCATATACTTGAATTTAGACAGTTTCTAATTATTGCCAAATAATAAATACTATTAATTAATATCCTTTTGACACTTCATAATATTATGTTAACTACTACTTAAGACCTTTGCCACTGAACACATTGTGAGTTATATGTATAGTTATTGCTTGTTGAGACGATTTCATCCTCATTTCAATTAATGTCATCCAAATTTTCAAGTGAAACTTCATGGAATTATCAGATTCTTTAATAAAATGTAAGACTTTTATAAAACATCTACAGAATTTTATGACATTTAATTTGGAAAGAAAAATACACTGAAAAGAAAAGAGTTTATTACACTTGCCTGTTTTAGTTTCAAAAAATCTCCATAGGTAATGATTTGACTGTCTTTTTTTAAATGTTGTTTTTGTTTCTTAGAGTTTATTGGAAGTTTTTATATTGGCCAGGGTAAGATTTATGCAAGGTAGTGACATAAATCTCTTCTCTTCCATTCTCCTTCCTCTCCTACTTCTTCATTTCCTTCTTTAATTTTTAAATATACATATATCCTCTAATAGGAGAAAAATAGATGATTCCTACATACTTACAATGCTGTCATATTTCACTTTTGAAATTTTAAAAATGGTTAACTTTGCCTATCATACTTTTTATTTAAAAATAAAAATTATTTATTTTTCACATTTTAATACTAGTATTTTGTGAAATTAATGTGTATTTGTAACTTTTTGTCTCCTAATTATCTTCAGATATCTCCATTCGTTTATTAGCAGGGCTTCAAACCCACAAAAAATAGGTTTCAGGATTAGTTGTGGGTTCAATGTTAAAACTTAGAGGGTTTGTATTTGGTGTGGGTTTAGATTTAAAAGTTTAATCGTGAGCCAGGTGTAGTCTCATTGACTTGGGAGGCCAAAGCAGGAGGATCACAAATTTGAGACCAGAGGCAGTCTGCATAATTTAGCGAGACCCTGTCTCAAAAGTAAAACAAACAAACAAACAAACAAAAGGGCTGGGGGGTGCAGCTCAGTTGTACAGAACTTGCAAAACATGGAAGCATGAGGCCCATGCAACCCCCAGTACAAAAACAAAACAAAAAAGAAACAAATAAAATTTTAATCCTATGTATAGATAGATGAATAATTTTTAAAAATTTTTTTCAAATTTAAGTAGCTAATGCCACAGAAAGAAAGAAAAGAAAAAAGAAGAAAGGAAAAGGAAAAGGGAGAAAAAGAAAAGAAAAGAGAGAAAGAAAAAAGAAAGATTGGTTGATTAAAAGCTGAACCCAAACCCAATTTTTCACTGGGTTGAGGTTCAGGTTCAGAAAAATTTTAAAAAGTGCTTGAACTGAAACACATTCAGTGTTCAGGTCTGGGTTCAGTTTGAAGCCCTACTAACTAAACATAGAAATGAAACCCAACCACAAACCAAAAGTGAATCATCAAATGTTTAAAAAATTGAACCCACATTTGATCTTGATCCCATTTTTTTCTCAGATTTGAAGCCCTGATGAATAATAACTTTAAAATTCTAATCAAATTCCAGAACCTATGTTGAATATAAAGACCAATGTAATGAATTGATGTTGAGATCTATCACCTGTCTATCATCTATCTATCTATGTATCTATCTATCTATCTGTCTATCTATCTATCTATCTATCTATCTATCTATCTTTCTATTTGTTGTTGTTGAGTGCAGGCAAGTTGAATCCCACTCATAGCAATCCTAGGTAAAAAAGAACAAAACACTTCCCAACACTGTGACACACACATAATTTTTTTAATCTTTGAGCCTGTTATTGCACTCACTGTATTTCTTCTCATTTTGATTCATACCACATCAGCAAAAGAAGCCCAGGGGCTTTACTCCATTCCCATCATTAAGGTGAATGCCACTTTAAGGAGTCAACTCTACCTCAGTCATTTCTTGAATATCTTGCAGCCTGGGGGAGCTCATTTTTGGGTAGTGTATTTGACAGTGCCTCTCTGCTATTCATAGGGTTTCTAGCGGCCAGTTCTTTTAGGAATTGACCACTGAGTCCTGTGTAGTCTGTCTTACTCTGGAAGCTCAGCTGAACCTGTCCACCATGGGTGACCCTGCTGGTATCTGAAATACCAGTGACAAAGCTTTTAGCTTCACAGCAACACATAAGCCCCCACAGCAGGACAAGCTCACAGATACATATCATATATATATATGTATATATATATATATATATATATATATATATATACATATATGGGAGAAGGGCCTGGCAATCCACTCCCAAGGCAATCCCGAAACAGCCATTGAAAACCCTATGAGGGTCGCTATGAGTAGGATACCAACTTGACGGCACCTAACAACAACAACCACTGTGTGTGTGTGTGTGTGTGTGTGTGTGTGTGTGTATGTGTGTATGTATATTCTTGGTCTTTCTATCTGTGTCTGTGCTTATTCACCATCTATAAACTCCATTTGTAGTATTATTTAGTTTGGGGAAATATTTTGAAGTTTCCTCTAGTCTAATACTATTCAGAATTCTTTTGGGATTTTCTTTTTGTATTTTACAAAAAAGATACTGTGAGGGTTACAAAAATATATTTTAATAACAGGCTATTTTGGAAAGACAATAATTTAATGTTGATTAGGAAGGTAGGAAAAGGAGAAAAAACAGAACGGTAAAAGAAAGAGGCTAATAACAAAACTATATTTGCACTCCATTCTTCTCCATGTTTTGAATTTTGATGTCCCAATTTGTATCTTTTTATATTGCTTATCTCTTATATTTTTAATCAGGATATTAATTTTAATTTTTTGTCTTTTCTTTTCATATTAAAATGTATCATACTCTCAAATATAATCCTCATGCTTTTAACACAGTTTTAGAGGGCTACAAAATCAGATGAAGGTTAGAATCACATGCAGATTGGACTTCAAGTGGAAACTTGTGTGTTGTTTTTCTTGTTGCTTTGAGAATCCTCTCTTTGTCTTTAACTTTTGAAAAGTTGATTACAATGTGTAGAACTAGAATTAAGTTGAATCTTACTAACCTTTGACTTTTCTATACCTGAATAGTCTTTCTCTAAGTTTGAGATATCTTCTGTTATTATCTCTGTAATAAACTTTTTACCCTTTGGAATTAATGAGTCCCTCTTAAATCCCAGTAACGCAAATTTTTGATTTTTGATTTTTAATGTTTCTCCAAAGTTCTCATAAGCTTGTTCCATTCTTTTTCATACTTTATTTTCTTTTTCTCCTCCAACCATGTATTTTCAAATAAGCTGTTCAAGTTTACTGATTTTTCTGTTTATCTCTTCTGTGCGTAATGCTTTCTATCACATTTTTCATTTTGTTTAATGTTCTTTTAGCTCTAGGATTTCAGATTAATTTTAAAACTTATTTGAATCTCTGTTAAGTTTCTAGTAAAGTGCTGGATTGTTTCCTCTGTTTTCTTGCAATTAAGTGTCCTTAAAACAACTATTTTAAACTCCCTATAAGTAATACATATTAATGGCTTTATGGTTGGTTTCTTGTGCTCTGTTGTTGTTGTTGCTGTTGATTAGGTGAGGTCATGTTTCCATGAAAGTTCCTGATGCTTGTTTGTGTGAACAATGTCAGCAAACTGAAGGATTAGATATTTACTGAATCTTTGTATTCTGACTTTGTGCTTGTGCTAATACAGATTTTTTTTTCAGTACTAGGGGTTGAACCCAGGGACTCACATTTGCATGCTTTGTAAGTGCTGTACCACTGAGCTGCAACCTCCACCCCATTTTTTTCCCACTTTTTTGAGAGAAGGTCTCACTAAATTACACAGACTGCCACTGATCTCAAACTTGTGATCCTCCTGCCTCTAATGCCAGAGTCGCTGGGATTATAGGCATGTGCCACCGAACCCAGCTTTCTTTCCAGAAATTCTAAGGCTGTTTATATTCTCTAAGCCCCCTCTTTAGAGCAGCCTGGAGAGACACACCTCTCACTTGGAAGTTGTTGTTGTTAGGTGCCCTCGAGCCAGTATCCAACTCATAGCGACCCTCATAGGTTTTCAATGGCTGACTCTTTCAGGATTGCCTTGGGAGTGGATTGTCAGGCCCTTCTCCCATTCACTTGGAAGACAGAGAGGAAATTAAGTGATCACCACTGATGTTTTAGTACTAGAGTGCCTCCTAAGTCCCGGTGTGCTGTGAGTTGGCAATTGGTATATTGTCACTGTTTTAACAAAAGAGGGTACCCCAGGCCCAGGTTTGTCAGACATTCAGAGTTGATATGTTGTTCAGTATGGCCTGAAGGAATGTCTGTAAAGAGTACTCCATCCCTGGGAACCTCTGCCTAGAACTTCGGTGGGCCAGATTCCTTATCCATAATACTAGCTTGTGGTCAGGTACCTTGAGATTCTGCTCAGAACTGTGAAATAACTGTCCTTAGGCTCCTAAGCAATGACTCGACACTTACCTTCCTCTTCCTTTCACAAGTCAAACTGATTCTTTGTCTTATGCATCTGGAAATTGGGGGAAGGATGAGGTTGACAGTTCTTTGGCCATCAAAGTTGAAAAGCCAGGTTGATCCTGGAGTGCAGAAACCACAAAGACCCATGCAGCAAAAGAGTAAGACCAAGATCTATATAGCTGTAACATGCCTGTTTTTATGATGTACTCATGGCCCTAGAGTACTTCAGCTAGCTGCAATTGATGCTGGCCAAAATAGAAGTGTGTCCCACTGAAGCTGTTGGTCTTCCTGGAACTAGAATGGGTCCAGAGACTTTGTCTACAGGTAGTGGCTGACAGACAAGGGATGCTCAGGTCTTCTTGGTGATGGGATTTATGAGCCTGCCACTGAGTTCTGAGGCAAACTTCTGTGCCTTGTTCTATGTCCTCCTGCCCAGTGGATGGACTCTTTCTCTGTACTGTGCTGCCTGGTGTTGGGGGAGGGATGATAGAAGAATCCCATTGCCTTTTAGGCTAATGCATGCCTCAAAGTCCTGTATATAAGCACTAGGCTGCAAACAGAGACAATAGGGCTCTTCCCAGTACTGCTTTACTGTGGCAATTGTGGTAGTATGTTCTAAGGCTAAAAGTCTGAACTTAATTTCCTCTCCCTCTTTCAAGTGGGAGGTGTCCCTCTCCTGGCTGCTCTGTTTAGAGCTGAGAGAGAGGTGACGAGAATAACACTTTCCTTCTTGTCTTCTTCAATGCATCTTTTTTGTTGTAATACCAAAACAATGCCCTTTGATCTCCTGTTTTTTTTTTAAGTCAGTTTCATGCATAAATAGCTGTTAAAATTGATGTTTCTGGAGGGAGAGGATCATTGCAGGGCCTTACTCCTCTATCATCTTGCTCCACCTCTAGAGAAAAGATATGAAAGTTTGATATACTGAACTGTGTATTTTCTAAACAACAACAATAATAAACCCCTAAGATAAAAAGTCCACAGCCATAGCACTGTGGCATCCAATCCCATCAGATCTTGGGAGCTAAGCAGGATCAGGCCTAGTTAGTTCTTGGATGGGAGACCACCTGGGAATACCAGATACTGTAGGCTTGGGAGAAGGACCCAGCAACCCACTCCCAAAAATCATTACACCATTGAAAACCCTATGAATAGCAGAGAAGCACAGACAATAGTGTTTTGCCTGCTGTACTTAGGGTTGCTATGAGTGGGATACCAACTGTACAGCACCTAACAACAACAAGAAGATTAAAAAATACTCATCAGTGTCTCACTACTTTATTGTAAATGTTCATTTGGTATTCAGTAAGTCTACAATTGAACAAATCATGTTAACAGCAAATTTTACAGGCCAAGTAAGAAACAATTGGATAAGACTTTAAGATGTGATGCTCCGTAATTGAGGCCAAGCACTATTTCATTTTGTGTCTGTTACCATATATAGGAAATGGTATTGTTCTCTCCACAAAGATTCTTTAGTACTTTAATGTCAATTTTAAGATGGCTTGTGATTGCTTAATATTTTTTACCTTGTGTCAATAGATTTTTTTTATAAGAAATAGATGTCATTCTTAATTTTATTTTACTCAAACACGCTTATCTCAATCTTAGAGTTTGGCCAATAGGTAGGGTGACTTCTGTCTCACCTTCTACTTTCCTGATCTTAGTAACAAATGTTCTATTTACCTATGTATGTAAATCACAAATGATGCTGTCAATCTATTACACAGTCATTATCTGTTCAGATGCCTAGTCCTGTAGATCCTACCTCTGATATCTTTCTGGAATTCATCTTCTTCTTTCCAGTTGTACAGCCAGTGCTATCATTCAGAATCTTCTTCCCTTGATTTCTGAACTGCCTCTTAAGTTAGTTACCACAAATCTTCTCTCAAATCCTTTCAATATCATATTGCACCTGCTTAATGCTGTCCTTGAGATCCATTTGCTATCCAAGATAAAATTACATTAAAACCTGAAATAGGGACTGTTGTTGTTGTTGTTAGGTGCCGTCGAGTAGAGTCTGACTCATAGCAACCCTGTGTACAGCAGATCGAAACACTTGCTGATTCTGTCCCAGGCAAACAATCTTATTTATGTTTAAACCCATTGTTGCAGTCACTGTGTCAATCCATCTGGTGGAGGGTTTTCCTCTTTTGCGTTTACCTGCCACTCTCCCAAACATGATTTCCTTCTCCAGGGATTGATCTCTCCTGACTACATGTCCGAAATATGTAAGACACAGTCTGGCCATTCTTGCTTCCAACGAGCACTCTGGTTGCACTTCTTCTAGGACAGATTTGTTAGCTCTTTTGGCAGTCCATAGTATATTCAATAGATGTCTCCAGCACCACAATTCAAAAGCATCAATTCTTCTCCTGTCTCCCTTGTCCAATGTCCAGCTTTCACAACCATACAATGTGACTGAAAATACCATGGCAGGAGTCAGACCCACATTCGTCTTCAATGTGGCATCTTTGGTGTTCAATACTCTAAAGAGATCTTTTGCCACAGCTTTTCCTAGAACAATGCAACTTTTGATTTCTTGACTGCTGCTTCTGTGGGTATTGATTATAGAGCCAAGCAAAGCAAAATCTTGGACAACCTGAATCTTTTCTCCATTTATTGTGAAGTTGCATGCTGGCCCAGTCTTAAGGACTTTTGTTTTGTTGATGTTTAGTCGTAACCCATGTTGAAGGCTATGTTCTTTGATCTTCATCAGTAAATGTTTTAAATGCTATTTGCTTTTAGCAAGGAGAGTGTGTCATCTGCATAATGCAGGTTGTTAATGAGTCTTCCTCCAATCCTGATGCCATGTTCTTCCTCATAAAGTCCAGCTTCTCGGATTATTTGCTCAGTGTATAAATTGAAGATAGGGTGAAAGTATACAGCCCTGACGCACACCTTTCTCAACTTTAAACCAGGCAGTGTTTCCCTGTTCTATTGCAACAACTGCCT
>VMDO01022583.1:0-33239 GCA_007922755.1 Pedetes capensis | reverse complement strand
AATACTAGGTAACAAAACAGTATGTTTGACAGATTCTCCTTTTTATAAAATTGATGAAAGAATTAGAAAGAAATCTATCTACATGCTAATCATGGTTGTCTCCAGGTATCAAGACTGCAAGTGATTTTGACTTTCTTCTCTATGCTTTTATCAACATTCAAACTGCTATGGTTTGAGCATGTCCCCAGAAGTCCATGTGTTGGAACCTTGGTTCCTCTGTACGGCTTTATTGGGAGGTGACCTCATGGGAGGTTTGAGTAATATGTGCAAAACCCTCATGAATGGAGTGATGCCTTCTCTCATGAGACAGTTCTGCTCTCGTGGAATTGGTTTAGTTACTACAAGAGCAAGTTGTTATAACACAAGTCCCCCCTCCTGTTCACTCTCTTTGGCGTGTACCCACTTGCCCTTCTGCTTTCTACCCTAAGTTGTGGCAGCGCGAAACTCCTGCTAGACGCTGGCACCAGGCTCTTAGACTTCCCAGCCTCCGAGACTGTGAACTATGACAAACCTCTTTCCTTTATAAATTATCCAGTATCAGGTATTCAGTTACAACAATGGAAAACAGACTAAGACAAAGACCATACCACAGAAAAACATGATTGTGTTGTATTGGAGAAATAACCTTGGGGCCAATTCTCCTAATGGTCAGATTTGTTCTGTCAACATGTGGACATTTCTTTTCTGCAATGATATTGTTAACTAATAGTTGTTGTTGTTGTTGTTAGGTGCCGTCGAGTCGGTATCCGACTCATAGCGACCCTCATAGGGTTTTCAATGGCTGACTGTTTTGGGATTGCCTTGGGAGTGGATTGCCAGGTCCTTCTCCCACTTTTGCGGTACTGGGAATTGAACTCGGGACCTCAGAGACTGCAGTGCAGCGCTCTACCAACTGAGCCAAATGTCAGCCCCAACTAATAGTTATTGAGTGCTTATAATGTTCCAGGTTCTCTGTGCTAAGGAATTTACATATGTAATCAACCATAATTAAGAGTTGAGGCAAACAAGGTTCAGAGAGATGAAATGACTTTCCCAGGGTCACACAGTACAGCCAGGATTTAAACCTGGGGCAGGTGACCCGAGTTCCTCCCATTTTATCACTTAGCACCATATCCTCTGGGCTATGGGTTCTGGGCCTCTCTACGACAGGTCCACCACCTCCTCCAGCACTGCAGAGTGAAGAAGACACAAACATCTCCTGCAAAGTCCAGGACCAGTTCCTCACCTAATAAATAGGACCTGGAACTCATTATCTCAACCCCCACAGTGGCTTCTCAAATGAGGATACCATGGACCCCCCAGCTGCCAAAAGGCCAAGGAAACTGCTGCCATCTCAGGCAGACCCAGCTTGGCCTCACCCTGGTCTGGAGCCAGGCGAAAGGGAAGAAGGCAGCTAAGAGCCTCCCCTTCCCTCTCCACTGCCTCCTCCCTGCAAAGCCCATTGTGAGGACAAATTGGATTTTCAATATAATAAATCAGGGAGGCATCAGGTGCACAAAGCTTCTTTGTTTCCTTTTTAATTAAATGTAGTTTAGGAGCATTGTGTTTAGATTTTGCTCATCTCTACTGCTGGAGATGAAAAGCCTCTGAGTTGTCCCCATCAGTAACAGGCTATGGAAGAGGCCTCTGTGGCCCCTTTTCAGAGAGAAGGGCAGAGCACGCTTCTTGGTGAGAGCGCTTCACAGTCTGGTGTGATTCATGTACCTCTGGGTCTCCTGGGCTCCACCTCTCCTCGTGGAGAGAAATGGAGTGATTTATTCTTTTACCAAGAATCAATTTTTAAACCTTAATAACAAGGCAAAATAAAACACAGTTTAACAACAACAATCTTCCGGAAAGCTCCAGAAAAGAGTTGGCTGGAGTTTCTCAGCCATTGGGTAAAGTGAGCTTCTCTTCTTGGGAACCATTCCACAAGAGCAGGTGGCACAGCAGAGCACCTTACTTACCCAGCTCAAGTAGCTCCCACCCAGGGGCCCATGGGGAAGAGTCTGTCACCACTTTCACTTTAGAGACAAGCCTGGGAGAGGTCACACAGTTTATCCTCTGTGTGCCCCTGGTAAGGAGCAAAGCTGGGATTCACATCCATACTGTCAACCCCAGGGCCTAAGGCTCTGGCTACTCTGCCCTACTGCCTCCCTGAGGACCCAGCAAGCAGTTGTCACCTGCAGTTAAGCTAGTGTTTGCTGATTAAGTATAATGGCTTGGGACCCACGATGACCTTGGTGTCTCTCTCTGTATAAACCATGCTTCTCGATATTCCTACCTCCCTGAAGCCCCTCCCCATTGACTCTGGCCTCAGCCAATTAATTTGCTTTGGCCAGCAGGACACCAGTAAGCATGATGCAAGCAGAAGTTTGCTGTGTGGTTGCACAGTCGGGCTTATCCTCATGAACTGCTCCCTCCTGGAGTCCTGAGCCACTATGGAAAAATGTTTTCCTGCCATTGTTGGAGAAGCTTCACAGAGAGAAAGCTAGTTTAGCCTTCCCAGTGGGGACCAGCCATGTGAGGGAGAAGCCATCTTGGATGGTCCAGCCCCTGCAGACGCTACGTGGGCAGAGGAACCTACTCTCCTAAGCCTAGCCTGGGCTGTAGAGTTGTAGGTATTATGGTTTAAAGCCACTACGTTTTAGGGTACTTTGTTGTGCAATAATAGATGACTGCTAGCTCATAAATAGCAACAGAGGCCAGGTATAGAAATGAACTCAATGAAAATTGACTGTTCCAGCACCTTATAGAGTACTTCTGGTTTTCCCTTTGGCATTTCCATCATAACCAGAAAAATCTATCTTTATTGTGAAATATTGCTGGGACTTAGGATAATGACAAATTTGACATTTTTTTTTTCTCTCCAGCAGGACACTTCAGAGCCTGGGGCATCACTCCTGGGAGACAGTGGAGATAATGCTACTACCAAGAAAAGAAGGCTAGCCAAGGATGGAGAGGCTTAGTCTGAATCAAAATCGTCTTAGAGTGTAGTATGATCTGGGGCACAGGAGAGAAAAGCCCTTTTATAATCTGAGACCCCTGAGTAGTTCTCCATATCCTAACTTAGCAGAATTGAGTGGCCCCATACCCCTTGATAAGCTTGCAGCCATAGCCCTGTAGCATCTGGTTCTGTTAGATCTCGGAAGCTAAGCAGGGTCGGGCCTGGTTAGTACTTGGATGGGAGACTGCCTGGAAACACCAGGTGTTGTAGGCTTGGGAGACGGACCCGGCAACTCACTCCTAAAAATCAATCCGCAATTGAAAACCCTATGAACAGCAGAGAAGCACTGACAATAGTGTTTTGCCTGTTGTACGCAGGGTCACTATGAGTTGGATACCGACTTGATGGCACCTAACAACAAACAACAACATACCCCTTGATGAGGTATTTGTTCATTGCTGTAACAAAGTACAAAATCAAAGCAAACTATGGGAGGAATGACTTATTGGAGTACACAATTAGAAGATTCTGGTCCACAGAGGGAGGGCAGGTGTGGCAGTGGGACAGGCAGGTGGGCCTGTGGCAGTGAACCTCATGTCATAGTGGATCAGGGCAGAGAGAGCTATTGGAACTGTGGGTCTGGGTAAAACCTCCAAAGGTCTATCCCCAGGGACCTGCTTCCATAAAGCTAGGACCTCCTTCCCAATGTTCCACACTCTCCACAAACAGCGCCACCAGCTGGGGACCAAATGTTCAAACACATGACCCTTGGGGACACTTAAGATTCAAACCATAACACTCTGCCCCTAGCCCCTAGAGGTTCATGGCTATCTCATAATGGAAATACATTTAGTCCAACTTTAAGAGTCCCTACAGTCTTAACAGTCTTGACCATATTCAAAAACCCAAGTCAAAAGTCCCCACTGAGACTCAAGGTAAACTTAGCTATGAGCTCTTATAAACAAAAATCAGGTTACATAGTTCCAACATTCAATAGCACAGAGTAAGCATTCCCATTACAAAAGGGAGGAATGAGGGCATAGAAAGGAAAGATCAGTCCAAATCAAGACTGACATCCAGCTGGAGAAACAAACCCTGTAGGTCCATATCTGACATCTGGCACAGGTGCCATCATCTGGCATTTGGCATCATCTGGGCTTGAATAAGCTTGAGCAGTTCCACTCCAATGGCCTTGTCGTTTGTAGCACACATGGCCCTCTTGGGCTGGTTCCATCCAATTGCTGGCAGCTTTCCTTGGCAGATGTTTCATGCTGCTGGCATTTCCATTACAGGTTAGGCTCTACCCTCAAAGCTTCATGCATCAGCCCTTCAAGGGCTCTGTACAGGGAATCCAACCCTGCTACCCATTGCCTGGTCTCACAGGCTATTCTCTGGAATCCTTCATAGCAGCCTCCATCACCCCTTAACTCTTGCATTCCTCATGCCTGCAAAACCAGTACTGTATGGATGACACCAAGGTTTGCTGCTAGCTCGAGCAGAAGCTTTTGACCATGACTGATGCAGCAGGCTCTGTGTGCCTAAGATGGAAAACCACTTCTCTGGCAGACTCTTTTCAGGAGTGTGTCCCAGAAACACTCACTGTTCAACCACTCTCTTTTTGAACGAAAGTCTTTCAAGTGGGTTTGCCATTTCACACCCTGGAGCCTTTGATGGGAGAGATCTAGTCAACTCCTGTTTTCCTCCCAGGGTATTTTTATCATCCCAATGCAAAGTTTGCAGATTCCCTTTCATGGAATTTATCTCTTCAACAATTACTGCCTCCTTGCCTGAACTGGCCCTGTCTGCAGCAACCTTAAACTTGCTGTGCCTTTTTTTCTCTTCAAACTGAACATTTTCCAGTCGTTCTGTTCTGCTTTTTTCCCAACATACAGCCTCAGTATTATGCCTTTTCAGTATTTCCTCCACCAAGTTAATTAGCCCATTCATTTAAAATGTAGCCTCACTCAAATGTTTAGGACAAAGGCAGACTGCAAACTCTTTGCTATAATATAACACAAATGGCCTTTAGTCTTTAGTTCCCAATAGTCTTCATTTTTCTCTTAAGCCCTATAAGCCCCATCTTTATTATCTGCCTCTCTTTCAGCATTCTGGCCTTCCAAACTCTTACCAGAACCAGCCCTTAATATCTGTTTACAGCATCCCAGGGCTTCTCTTGCTCTCATCCCCAAACTTTCCCAAATGCCTCCCACAAACAAGTTCCAACAGGCTAAGAACCACACAGTCAGGTTTGGGCACAGCAACAACCCCACTCCTGATAGTAATTTTCTGTGGTAGTAAACTTGTTCATTGCTATGACAAAATACCTGACTGAAACAAATGAGAGGATTTCGGTCCATAGAGGCAAGGTAGACATGGCAGTGGGGCAGGGGATTGGGCCTGTGGCAGCAGACCTTATGTCACAGTGGATGAGGAGAAGAGAGAGCTACTGAAACTGGGGTTCTGGGTAAAACCTCAAAGTCACAGCCCTCAGAGACCTACTTCTGCAAAGCTGGGACCCACTTCCCAAAGTTTCACAGCCTTCACAAACAAGTCACCAACTGGGAACCAAACATTCAAATACATGACCTTTGGGGACATTTTAGATTCAAACCACCAGTTCAAGGTTTCCTTGAATCTGGTCCAAACTGTCAGATCTTTCTGGCAAGTGAAGCAATGACCAGAGCTAACATCATGCTGCTCTTCCCTTCTGCCCCATGCAGAAGCTAAAAGTCTCAGGAATGTCTGGGCCTACAGAGCTGCTATTTCCAGAATGTTTTTTTAAACATGTAGTCCCACTTACCCGCTGCCATGCTGGATACACTTCTGATGTGTGTTTTCTTTGGTAGAATCAAGCTCCTTATGGCAAAAGGAAGTCAGGACCTCAGAAACAGTGTGAAGAGCACCATGCTGTCCTTAAATGGGCTGCAGAGAACCTGGGCAATGGGAAGAAGAGGGGCAGGTTAGAAAGCAGCCTCCCTGCAGGTGTAGAGTCTGCACAGGATGTCACCTCCTGGGGTGTCTAAGGCAGGCCATGTTTGGGGCAAGTTCTTCTTGAGGTCAGGGTTCAGTTTCTAGTGAGCACTTCCTAACACTTGGTGACTTCTGCTCGCCCTTCACCTGACCTGGAATATCCTTCATCCCTCTTTTTTCTGTTCCTCAGAAGCAGCTCATAGTTCCTGTCTCTTCAGAGGAGTCAATCTGCCTTCATGGGGCCTCTTTGCTCTCAGAGCATTCTTTGAACCACTCAGTTTGGGCTGGAGTCACAGCAGCCTAATATTCCACTTGGCCCTGAACTCTCTTCTCCCCAGTGTCTAGAGGTAGGGCCACATCTTTAGACTTCTTCCCCAGGATCCAGAGGACCCATCACAAGCTAAGCACATAGTATATTTCCAAAATACATGCAATGGAGTGAACAAATGAATGAATACCACTTGCAATCACAAACGACCCAGCTCTTAACCATGAATCCAATCCATACATGAGTCTAATCCACCTCTGACTAGCCTTCTAAAACTGTTCAAAGGGCATGGATTAGATTTGAGAATATACTGTAACAGACCTACAATCTGTGAACATATAACTTCTGTTTATTTATGTTAAGGTTCCTAGAAGGTAGGAATTTTCCGTTTTCTTGTTTGTATCCTGCCTCTGCATGATGTATACAGACTTCTGACAAATAAAAATATTGTGGACTTTAAAAATAGAATGTTTTTTAAAGTCACAGTTAAAAGTTTAGAAAAGGTTTTTTGAAAAATAGAGATGGTCTCAGAATCCTGTAAGTTGGCTTGTTATATTCTAGACAGAGCGCTTCTAATGCTTTAGGAAAATCTAGCTACAAAGCTACATTGTGTTGACCGTAAAGGTAGGGTCCATGTCCTTTTTTCCAAATAGGCCTACTGTCTTGCATTGTAATACAAAAGCAAGTGTTTGTTGAATAACTGGCTGACTGCAGAAGGGAAGACTGCATGATTCAAGGGCAGTTTTCCTAGTGAGGGTTCTGGACAAGGCTGATTTTTCACAACTCTTTCTTTCTGAAGAGAAATACTCAATGGGATTCCACGCTACCAAATTATGTTTTCAACTCTAGTCTCATAGATAGAAAACCATGTAAGCCCCAGGGCCATTTTAACAAAGGCTTGAGATTGCATAAGACCTTTAACAAACAAAACAAAAAGAAGATTGCCCTAGAAGGGGAAGAGATGTGTTTAAAATGGACACGAGTGCTTTAATAACTGCTGGAACAAAGAAGACACAGAGGAGAGAACAGTTAGTCCCTCTCCACCTCCCTCTGCCAAGGGGTTAGGTGAGGTTGGAGTCTGGGCCCCAGTGGAAGGCACTGAGGCCTGAGGTGGCTGCATTAGCAGGTCAAGCCCACACTTGCCTGCTGGCCTGAGGAACACGCCTGAGCCTGGCAGGCATGACCCCCCACTGAGCAGCAGGTCACCAGCTAAGGTCCTGGATGTGTGCGGTTCCCAGGGTCGCTGCAGAGGACTTAGCACCTCAGCTTGGCACTCAGCAAAGGCCAACGAGGGAACCATTCCATAACCATGGGGGAGATGGCAGCCAGAGCCTTCTGATATCTGTGCTCACTTCATAGCTGGAGAAGGAAATGGAGTTTACACAAACCCACTGCAGTCAGACATCCAGGCGCCTGAGGGCCCCACTCCACCCCCCAGTATGGCTCTAGAAGGCAGCAGGTGAATGCTGGGCACTGTTTGGCAAATAAATTATAGCCTGTAGACCAGTCTCTGAGGCAGTCGCCTTTCCCTTTCCTTATTCACTTACTGTGTTAAAGTAAATGTAAATGCATTCTAGGTTGCCTTCCTGGCCTGCAGATAAATGAACGTAGCTAGAAACCTGCCCTGGGACACTCATACTGCACAGGTACCACTGTGCCTACTGGGAGGGAAAGAAGGCTGAGAATGTCTGACTCATGGAGTCGTCCCTTGAAGGCCAGGGTCAAACAGAGAATGGAGTATATGTTCATTGGCTCCTGCCACAGAAAAGGCCCCAATACAATAACCAGAGGCTGCTCACTCACAATAAACAATAATAGCTACCATCATATATGGGCACCTACTGTGTACCGGGGACCATGCTAGGGCTTTTACACACACCGTCTGTTGATTTCCTTCCTACAGCCCCACAAGAAAGGCATTATTAATCCTGCCATAGATAGGAAACCAAGGCTTTGCAAGTCAACGAAGTTACCTGAAGTCTCATAATTACTTGTTAGATGCCATCGAGTCGTGTGTCCAACTCATAGTGACCTTCATAGGGTTTTCAATGGCTGATTGTTTCGAGATTGCCTTGGGAGTAGATTGCCATGTCTTTCTCCCACCCATAATTACTAGGTAGAGCCTAAATCCAAAAGCAGGTCTAAGCTATGCTCGTTGGATTGCTGTTAGGTGTTGTTGAGTTGTGTCCGACTCATAGCAACCCTCAGGGTTTTTAATGGCTGATTGCCTCAGGATTGCTTTGGGAGTGCTTTGGGAGTGGACTGCCACATCCTTCTCCCAAGCTATACTTGTTGGATTAGTATCCACCTATCCACCTACATATCTATGTATTATCCATCTATCTATCCATCCATTTGTGGTATTAGGAATCATATCCTTGCTATATTTTAGGAATACCAGGGCCCATCCCCCTACTATCCACAATGTAATTATAGGGCCAAAGTCTCTGGAGCCCATTATTTCTTTTTTCTTTGGCAGTGCTAGGGATTGAACGCAGGGCCTCCAGCATGCTAGGCCAGTGCTCTACCACTGAGCTACATCACCAGCCACAAGCCCATTGCTTTGAAGACTAAATCCTGAACTTCTTTAGCTTTCCACCATGACCTCTGGTGACTCCCTTGCCGATGGCTCAGATGCCACATTCCTCAGTGTCTTCCTCCAGAAGGAAGACAAGATGAGATCCAAACAGTGAGCCTGGGCTGGGCTCCAAGAAGCCACTTTTCTGTTGAGAGCTCTCTTTTTTCTCTTTAGGGAAGAACAAACTTCAAATCCACAAATACTATTCCCTAACATAAAATAGGCCAGAGAAGGGCCCCATGGCCACTTGACCCCTTTAGCAGAACCTGACACACCCATAACTCCAGTGCAAAAATATCTCATCTCTGCCTATCCTAGATGACTGAAATTCCACCATTATAGAGTCACTCCTTTGCTTTATGAAAGCAATCCAATTGTAGGAATGTATCCTACAGATGTTTTGAAACAGTAGATGAAATGAGAAGGCACACAGAACACTATAATATAAACAATTTAGCAACAACCCTACCAGAGCTCAGGAACCTGGTCTATTGTGTTCCTTCTGCTTGCCCAGGGTTCTGTGCAGTACCACAGTGTGTTAGGAAGATAATGGGAATAAATAAATGGCATCTCTCTTCTTCCCTACTCCTTTGATGCCCCTTGAATTGATGGCTTAGGAATCAGCCAGGCCTACTAGGTTCCAATCCAGCCTTGGCCATCTCTTGCCAGTTAACCAAGCACATGTGGTTTGACCTTTCTTGCTTGAGTTCCCTCTGCAAACCGGATTGGAAATAGGCCAGCTCAAAGGCTGTCATGACAATGAGCCACAATCTGTATCAGAGGCATCTAGCACAAAGTACCCAGCACTCAACAGGCCACAGCTGTGATAGTCACCCTCAAGCTCCCAAGTGCACATGCTCTTTAAATATTCTCTGTTAGCTGGGCACTGTGATGCATGTCTGTGACCTCAGCAACCTGGGAGCCTGAGGCAGAAGGATCACAAGTTCAAGGCCAGAGGCAACCTGCGTTACTTAGTGAGACCCTGTCTCAAAAATAAAAATATATAAAAGGGCCTAGGGATGCAACTTCATGGTAGAACACTTGCTAGCATGAGCAAGGGCCTGGATTCAACCCTCCAGTATTGCAATAAAACAAAAGAAAACCAAAAGCGTTGTTTTCCTTACCTCCACATACTCAGGGTGGCCCATATAGCTGGTATAGCCAACTATTTCCCAAGTAAATGGAAAAACTTGTGAGTTATGTAACAGTAAACCTTCAGAATTTACAAGAAATGACTATATTTTACTGTAATGTTTCATTTCTTTAAACAAGGCCTGATTCTACCTTCTTGTTGTTGTTGTTAGGTGCTGTCCAGTCGTTGTGAGTCTCATAGCGACCCTATGTACAACAAGCAAAACAGTATTGTTACTGCTTCTCTAGTATTCATAGGGTTCTCAATGGCTGATCGTTTTTGGGGAGTGGGTGGCCTTCTCCCAAGGCTATAGCACCCGTGTTCCTTAGCAGTCTCCCATCCAAATACTAACCAGG
Organism: Pedetes capensis; assembly: GCA_007922755.1. Taxonomy (NCBI): domain Eukaryota; kingdom Metazoa; phylum Chordata; class Mammalia; order Rodentia; family Pedetidae; genus Pedetes; species Pedetes capensis. The sequence goes on along the minus strand of VMDO01022583.1, from coordinate 23,009 downwards.
CCTGACTCTGCTTAGCTTCTGACATTTGATGGGATCGAACACCACACTGGTACGGCTTCCTTATATACTTTTAAATTAAATCCATCTTTAAAGTGGATAATACTTACATGTTGTATTATTCAAAAAGTATACAAGTGATAAGCAACAAGAAATCTCTCTTCCTTCAGTACCCTCCACTGTACAGTCCAGAGGGCACCATTCACATAAGATATAGTATGGAAGCCAGGGCTCCTGAGCAAGTCCCCCATTTCCTAATGTCCCCCTCTGCAGACACAACTGGCATCAAGTTTTCACGATTCTTCTAGAGATGTCTGTATGGATCTGAATACAACACGCATGTGTTAAGCCCACACAGAATTCTTCATCTTCCCTTCCTAACTTTACATTGCTGAGAAATTGTTTCAGATAAGGTGTAAAATGCTGCCTCATTTTTAAAAAGTTACCTGATATCCAATTGTTGGTATGGATGTATGGCTGTGGTTTGAATGTGTTCTCCATAAGCTGATGTGTTGGAAATTTAATCCCCAAAATTATATGTTAATGAATTTGGAAGTGGGCCTTTAGGAAACAATTAGGATTAAAAGAGGTCATGAGGGTGAGGCCCCCATGATGACATCAGTGGCTTTAGAAGAAGAGGTACAGTGAATCAAGCTAGCACACTTGGTCTGTCTTACCACATGATACCCTCTGCCACAGTATGAGGCAGCAATAAGGCTCTTTACCAGATGCCAAGTCAATGCTGGCTCCATGCTCTTAGACTTCCCAGCCTCCAGAACCATAAGTCAAATCCACATCTATTCTTTATAAATAACCCAGTCTCAGGTATTTTGTCATAACAACAGAAGCCAGACTAAGACATGTACCATAGTTTGTTTAGCTACTCTTCTATAGAACCAGTCCACAGTGTTTCCCTCTCATAAGCCTACCCTTACTAAGTCACCAAAGACAAAATCAACTAGCGCTTAGTCACAATCCATCCATTCATCCACCCATTCATCCATTCATCCACTCATCCAATTCATTCAGGAGGCATCAAGGTAACAAGTGCAGACCTAGGGTGAATAGAACGCTAAACATGACTGTATACTTAGCAGGGGATCATTAACCTCTCTAGGCCTATTTTCTCAATGGCAAGATGGGACTAGTAATACCATGAAACTCCCTGAGCTGTGCTCAGGGCTAAGAGGTTAACATCTGTCAGGTTCTTGGGGCCCTTCCGGGCCTGGTCCCCAGTTAGCTATGCCTGTGCTTATCATTCCGTGTGCATCACACTGGAGACGTGGCAGTGAACACAACAGTCACAGCCCAGATGCACAGGGGTTTGCCGGCCCAGGAAGCAGACATCAGACAAATAACTACCACTGTGTTTGCCTCCCTGGGAAAGAGAAAAGTCACCAGTTACCTTAGCGCTCCTGGGCCCGGTGGGCTCTAGGGGTGGAGGAGAGGAGCTGGAGCTAAAAGGATTAGTAGGGTCTAAAGAGCAAAAGGCCCCTCAGCCCAGGACAGCAGGAGCAGCAGTGACAGGAGTTAGAAAACATTAGGTAGATCCAGGGAACACGGGACCCAATTATAGGGCAAAAGCAAGGGAAACGGAGCCCAGAGAAAAAGCGTAGTTAATCTGTCCATGGTGCCAGAAAGCCACATTCCCTCTAAACCCGAACAAAGGCTTAATCCATGTCCAACAGGACAGTCCCGTTTCCATCAAAACCTGGAGGGAAGATGTAACAGTCACCTGGAGCAAAACTAGTCGCAGCGGACAGGTGAAGACCCTCCATAGGAAGGCCAAAACTTGGCTAAGGCTTAATCAATCCATCTCCCACACAAAAACCAATCCCAGGCAGGACCCAATCAATCACCTACAGAGATGCAGAATTTCAGGCCCTGCCAAGAGCTACTTGTTGTTGTTGTTGTTGTTAGGTGCTGTACAGACGGTATTCGACTCATAGCGACCCTGCATACAACAGGCGAAACACTATCGTCAGTGCTCCTCTGCTGTTCACAGGGTTTTCAATGGCATATTGATTTTTGGGAGTGGGTTGCTGGGTCTGCCTCCCAAGCCTACAGCACCTGGTACTCCCAGGCGGTCTCCCATCCAAGTACTAACCAGGTCCGACCCTGCTTAGCTTCTGAGATCTGACGGGATCTGATGCCACAGGGCTACAGCTGCAGGCAGGGGCTACTTGCAATCTAGCTAATCATTATCTAGCTAATCATTGGCTGCCAGCAGTTGCTAGGCAGAAAATACCAGGAAACACGACCCTTAGGGATTGGATGAGGATGAAGCTGCCAGTTACAGACTCAGCGAAATCTTACCAATAGCTGCCAAAGAAATCTTGTCAACAGCTCCCAGTAGAAGCAAAAGATAGAAAAAGCCCCAGACAGAAGCCTCATGGGGGTTATTATAGACCGTCTCCTTCATGGCACATGAAGTGATCTCTTTTTTTATTTTTTGGAGGGGGGGTACTTGGGGGTTGAACTCAGGGCCTCGGACATACTTTGCAAGAGCTCTACCACTGGGCTGCAGGCCCAGCCCGTACTTTATTTTTATTTATATTTTTCTCTTGAAACAGAGTTTCACTAAATTACACAGACTGCCTCTGGCTTCCAATCTGGGATCTTCCTGCCTCCACCTCCAGAGTTGCTAGGATTACAGGCGTGCGCCACCACAACAGGCGTCTCCTATCTTCTTAGTAAAACCTTTCCATTCTTGCTTACTCTCTGTGTGGTTTGCAAGCTCATTTTTTGGCCAGCAAAACCAAGGACCTGGTCTACGCTGTGCTTGCTCTTGCTCTCCCCAGCAACAGGGAGGCCCATGGAGGGACCCAGCTTTCCCTGTGTTTGGAGTGAGTGTCACTGGCAGGAGGTGGCTAGAGCAGTGGCTGGGAGAGGAGACAACGCCAGGTCATGAAGCGTTAGGAGAGATGGGCACCTAGAAAGTCTTCCTTCGGGAAGGAAACCTGGCAGGGCATAGGCTGTCTTAGGCCTTTATATGTTGGACAAGACCAGCCAGTGTGGACATGCTTGGGGGAGCTGCCAGGGTCACACTTAGGAAACAGGGACAAGGAAACACAGGGGAGGGGAATTTTCCTTCTTTCAGTTCCTAGAGGGGAGGATTTTTATTTTTTCACCAGTACTGGGGGTTTGAACCCAGAGCTTCACACACTAGACAAGTGCTCTACCACTGGGATGTCCCTCTAACCCCTTTATTATTTATTTATTTATTTATTTAGTGGTCCTGGGGGTTGAACCCAGGGCCTTGCGCTTGCATACTTTGCAAGTGCTGGACTACTGAGCTGCACCCCAGCCCATTTTTTTTTTTTTTTACTTTTTTGAGACAGGGTCTCGCTAAGTTCTGCAGACTGCCTCTGGTCTCGAACTTGCGATCCTCCTCCCTCCGTCTCCTTAACTGATAGGATTACAGGCATGCGCCACCATGCCCAGCTATCTTTTATTTTGAATCAAAGTCTCATTAAATTGTACAGGCTGCCTCTGGCCTCCATTTTCCTGCCTCTGCCTCCTGACTGCTGCGATTACAGGTATGTACCATGGGCACTTAGAAGGAGGATTTTTTAAATATCTTTTATTCACTGCAGTATATCCTGCATCCACAGCAGTGTCTGACATGTAGAAAGCACCCACTACATGGCTGGGATTTGGCTCAGTTGGTAGAGCACTGCGCTGCAGTCTCTGAGGTCCCAAGTTTAATTCCCAGCACTGCAAAAGTGGGGGAAGGATGTAGCAATCCACTTCCAAGGCAATCCCGAAACAGTCAGCCATTGAAGACCCTCTGAGGGTTGCTATGAGTTGGACGTGACTTGATGGCACCCAACAACAACAACAACAACAACAACACAGCTCCTGTTGAGGAGGGAGCAGAGCAAGTCACTCATGCAGAGGCCGATGCCTCCAGGCAGCCAAGAAGGCAGGAAGGAAGCCACCTGGCTCAGAAGCCCAGGGCAGCAATTCTTTCATGGAAGAATTAGTGGTTCATAGAGGTCAAGGTAGATAAAGAACAAAAAAGCCTCCTCTGGGCTTTGTAAGCTAGGTTCTTTCTCCCATGCCACCATGATGAAGCCATCATGGCTCCACCGAGGACACACAGGGGTATCTTATATTTATGTAGGATTGCATTTGAGCCCTTGAGGGGTACAAAAAAAAAAAAAAAGAGACACAGTCCGTTTCCTTGAAGCTCACAGTCTAGCCAAGAACACATTATTCATAAGAACAATTTGCAGTGTTACGAAATTCCATTTCTGGTTTCCATAGCTGTCCTCTGGATCACTTCCCCAGAGTCCTACAACTAGATAATGGAGGAACAGAATGAGTAGGTGTACAGACCTTGTCTCTACTCATTAATTTTTGTGGTGGGAGTTGCTCAGTGTTTGCCAAGAGAGTTGCTGGTGGTAGCCTAAATACAACTGCAAATTTGCAAAATAAATGTTGCTGTAAGGAAGAAGACATCCTAACTGTACAAACATTTCATTAAAAAATGTCATTACCATACCAGAGACAAAAGGTTGGGGGAGATGCTGGCAGTCACAATTAACATTTGTTTATTTAATAGGTCAGATAAAAGTGCTCCTAATATGTGAGGAATTGTTAACAAACAACTACTTTGAACCAAGGCCAGGAATGGTACCTTCTCCTTCTGTTTTATAACAATTTAGTCCCAAACCCATTAGGTACAGCAAAGATGGGTAGGAGTCCATAGTAGGGGAGGAGAGGACAGGATGCCATGGTGGCTGAAAGTAGGGTGTCAGAGCCCAACTGGGATAAGGAAGACATCCCCAAGGAGATGGACTGGCCCATGGTGTCCCAGGCTGATGTGGTAAGAGTGTGTCCCTATATATGGAAGATGTTGGTCTGGTACGGCCAGGAATGGAGAGAGTCCAGAGTACAGGGGGAAGCTATGTGAAAAAGGAAGTGATGGTGGAAATGGGAGATTTTGGTTATATTTGTGACTAATCAAATAAATCATTAAGGTTCAGAGAACCTGGGTTTCTGACTGTTGAAGGTAGTTACACATATAAAATGATAGAAAACTAGAACAATTCCCGTGATTTTGGACTGCATCTGGATACATCACTGTGATCTAGTGGTTTTCAACACCTAGAACTAGGTATTTATCAAAGTAGATGTAGTGTGTGGGTAGAACAGATATCCCCTAGTTCTGCCTGGGAGTATCAATACCGCAATAGGAGGAGCACATCTAATGCTCAAATCTTGGATTCTGAATACCATTTTCTATGAAAATGAATCGAGGTTTCTTAGGAAAATTCATGCCTGGGGCAAGGAACATATAAAGGACTGGAACTGGAACATGTTGCCTGCCAGGAACGAAGGATGTGAACAAAAAAATGATAGGCATGTAGAAGGGGCTTTCACTGGTCAGACTGGGAAAACTTTGAGCTTTAAAATAAATAATGAGAGGGACAGATTATGACTCACTAATTCCATCTAGATAGAAAAATATTTAAAAATTGAGTAAGAATGAAATATAAAGTGGGGTTTCTGGGGTATCGTTCTTGAAATTTTTGTCATTTTGTGATTGTTTCAAAATCTTAAAAAATGAGAAGACAAACTATAGAAAAATTAAATTGTGGATAAACGCATTGTACAATATAGATATTGTTGTTGTTGTTGTTAGGTGCCATCGAGTTGGTATCCGACTCATAGCGACCCTCATAGGGTTTTCAATGGCAGATTGTTTCGGGATTGCCTTGGGAGTGGATTGCCAGGTCCTTCTCCCATTTTTGTGGTGCTGGGAATTGAACTCGGGACCTTAGAGACTGCAGCGCAGCACTCTACCAACTGAGCTAAATCCCAGCCCACAATATAGATATAGTGGAAGGTTATTCAGCAATAAGAAGGAAAGAAATTCTAATGTGTGCTACAACATTGGACAGATTTTAAGGGCATTATGTTAACGGAAGCAAGCCAGACACACACAGACACACAAACACACACTCAGTACGTGAGTCCATTCGTGTTGTTAGAGGGTGACAGGCAGGAAGAAAGGGAATTAAAGGGACTCGCAGCCACCTATTTCCCAGCCATTTACTTTCTAGCCATGTGCTTCCCAGCCACCTGTCATATGAATATTGATATGAGCTCCCTCTGAAACAAATGTCTTGATCTAGTGGTCAGTGGGGGCTGGGATTTAGCTCAGTGGGTAGAGCGCTGCACTGCAGTCTCTGAGGTCCCGAGTTCAATTCCCAGCACCACAAAAATGGGAGAAGGACCTGGCAATCCACTCCCAAGGCAATCCCGAAACAATCTGCCATTGAAAACCCTATGAGGGTCGCTATGAGTCGGATACCGACTCGACGGCACCTAACAACAACAGTGGTCAATGGTTCCCTGTAAGGAGGAAGCAGAGGACTAAAATCACCACTGCATTTAGCCATGAAGGATGACAAGGACCGTGTGAGACTAAGCCACCCCCAACAAATGAAGAGGACATTGCTCATTGGAGCCTGCTCCCTTATCAAGATCACAGCCATCCAGATTCTTAGCCTTTTGAAATGTCTGCTTCTGGGCCCATTCCCTAGAAGGCACGGGGGAGTCCATCAACCCATGCTAGGCATAGACCCCAGGAATGTTTCTTTCCTCCCAAGGGTCCAAACTTCACTATAGAAGACATATGTGACCTCAGCTCTATGTAGCAGCAGCCCTTTGCTATTGCCTGCCTTCACGTCTTGAAGGTGCCCAATTTTTAATAGATATGTCTATATTCTCTATCATTAATAAGCTATATCTATATTTTCTACTATAATTTGTGACTCCTATAAATTCTTTCATATGCTGACCACAAATGAGCCAAGGTAGTATTTGCAGCACTCGGAAGATAGCCGCTACTTCCTGGTAACCATATGAGGAAACTCGTTGTTTTTGTTGTTAGGTGTCGCCCAGTCGATCTGACTCATAGCAACCCTCATAAGGCTTTCAATGGCCAGTTGTTTTGGGAGTGGACTGCCACGTCCTTCTTCCATTTTTGTGGTACTGGAGATTGAACCCAGGGCCTTGGAGAATGCAGAGCAGCACTCAACCAACTGAGCTAAAACTCCAGCTTTATGAGGAAACTTTGTTGTTGTTGTTAGGTGCTGTTGAGTCGGTATCCGACTCATAGCAACCCTCATAGGGTTTTCAATGGCTGACTATTTCGGGATTGCCTTGGGAGTGGATTTCCAGGCCCTTCTCCCATTTTTGTGGTGCTGGGAATTGAACTCGGGACCTCAGAGACTGCAGCACAGCGCTCCACCCACTGAGCTAAATCCCAGCCTTATGAGGAACCTAGAGCAGTCAAATGTGTAGAGGCAGAAGGGAGAGTGAGGGTTTCCAGAGGCTTGGGTGGGAGGAGGGGATCGTGAATGATTAGAGTTTCAGCTTGGGAAGATGAAAATGTTCTGGAAAAGGACAGTGGTGACAGTCGCACAGCAAAGTGGATGTACTTAATGCCACGCATCTGCATGTGAAAAGGTGGCTCAGTTGGTAAATTTTATGTTACAGATATTTTACCATAATAAAAGATTTGACATTAAAATTTAAAAGATGCACATTGTGATTGTTAAGATCATTCACTAAGCATTCACCTTAAATGTTTAATTTCAAATCAGTAGTGAGAAAGTACCTTCAGCTATACCGCCAGGTGTCTGGTCTCATCAGATCTCAGAACGTAAGCAGGGTCGGACCTGGTTAGTCCTGTGATGGGAGACTGGGGGCTGTAGGCTTGGTAGAAGGACTGCGCAGCCCACTCCAGAAAAACCAGCCCAATGACTAGCAGAGAAGCACTGACAATAGTGCCAGGCATGGCACAGTGTCAGACTGTTTCATTCTGGTACGCATAGGGTTGCCGTGAGTTGGACCCAATTCCACGGCACCTAACAACAATAACACTGTGGAAAGTGACATCAGACTCAGTGTGGGTCCTGAATTGAATATCAAATGCTCTCTAACCCCAGCGTCCCTGTCCCAAAGTCATAGACAGGAGCTTATTTTGGGAAAGGATGATTTTGGGTGCTTGCTTCACATGGTCAAACTAACTTCACAACCCTCAAATATTGGCAGTGCCTCTGTCTGCCAACATGACTGTGAATGTCCATTCTTAGAGAGTTATAGAATATTTGAGAGCCGCCTTCTTCAAAGTGAATCTGCTTTTAGTTACCTAGCCAAGTAAAGCAACCCAACCAAGTGGCAAAACTCCAAGGTTTGACTGCTGTGGGCAAGAAAGGTAACCCTTCTGTCTCAGAGTTGGCTTGGCCCGTGAAATGAGAGCGCATGTGTTTGCTGATTTAATACAGAGTTTCTGCAACAGCTTGCCTGTGAAACGAGAGCGCATGTGTTTGCTGATTTAATACAGAGTTTCTGCAACAGCTTGGTGGAGCCACATTCCTATAACCACGAAATACGACCCAGGAATCCACATGGTGTCTGAGCGCAGATGTTGGCAGTCCTAAATGCTGTGTCACATGGTTCCAGGGGTAAGTCCTAGGCTAAACCCCATGGTTGCTGTAATGATGTCTAACACCCTTACAGCGCGCAGTTCACCGGCATGATCTACAACCCTATTTCCAGGTCACTGCGATCACCATGCTTGGTTGGAGGGGTTGGAGGCGCCATGCATCTCAATGGCTGGGAAAGGGCTTGCATGGGGATGACCTTGAGATCTTGCCTTCATGCACAGAAGGTGCACTGAACTCAGCAGTGAAACATGTGCTCCCACTGTTTGGGCTTCTGTTTTTTCAAGCGCGACACATGCCAAGCATTGGCGCCTTGCAATGCTATGATTCTCATAGTCTATAACTATGTCTGCAACCATTTATGAATTGATGGTGTTATTGATTATTAAGTTTCTGTTTTTAAATTCCCTTGTAGGGGTATGTTTGTGTCTCCTTAATTGAGAATAAAATTAACACAGCTTGGTGCCATGGTGCCTGCCTATGATCCCAGCGATTTGGGAGGTAGAGGCAGAAGGATCAAAAGTTCGAGGCCATAGGCAGCCTGTGGAATTTAGATAGATCTTGTCTCATGATAAAAATTATAAAACGGCTGGCAATGTAGCTCAGGGGTAGAGTGCTTGCAAAGTATGTGCAAGGTGCGGGGTTCAGCTCCCCAGTCTCTCTCTCTCTCTCTCTCTCTCTCTCTCTCTCACACACACACACACACACACACACGAATAAAATTAATTTCAGTTGATTAGTGATCTGTTGGTCTCAGAACCAAATATTAGTCCAGAATCACATTCGCTCTTCCCTGAAGAAGCATGCTAGCTGACAGCGTAAATGTATGGAAACAAATACAAATAACAGAGCCCTGTTACAGAAGCAGATATTATGGGATAGTTATAATAGCACATGCCTTTAACCTCAATCATCCTATGCTTGGACTAATAAAAGACAATTAGGTTTAAAGGGTGAGTGTATGCATGTGTTACATTTGGGAAGACCTGTAAGAAATCCCAACAAAAAACATAATAAATCCAAATAAAAATGAGCTAAACTCCAACTATGGGGCTGTGATTTAGCTCAGTTGGTAGAGCGCCGCTTTGTGGTCTCTGAGGTCCCGAGTTTGATTCCCAGCACCACAAAAATGGGAGAAAGATATGGCAGTTCTCTCCCAAGGCAATCCCGAAACAACCAGCCATCGAAAACCCTATGAGGTTCCCTATGAGTTGGACACGACTCCACGGCACCTAACAACAACAACAAACTCCAACTAGGTTCATTTGCATACCTATCCACAGCCTTGTAGAGGTGGTTATTTGGGTGGTATGGGGTAGTTTCAGCTATTGTTTCAAAGGGTCTTTCAGGCTACTAACACTGCACCCAAAAATAGTTGAGGCTGGGCCTCTATTCTGCCTAAGGTTTTAGAGACTGAAATGACAGTCTCAGGCAGGATTAGATCCCTCTGGCTCAGCTTCCCAGCTCAGCTCTTCTGAGATTTCATTTTATGAGTATTCCTGAGCACCAACTGTTCGGGACTCGGTCCCTGCCCTGTAAATTCTTTATTGCCCATTGCATAAAACCCATGACAGTTTCCCATCCAGGCAGGATGGGGACGGCATGCTCTCCACTGTGGGGATAGGAAGCCGGGCAGTGCTAATTTTAAGGTCACTATTGACCGAGATGATCTGTGCTGGGCAAAAGCAAATCTCCTTAAGTGAGTTCCCTGGGAGGATTCAGAGAAGGTCCAAGGGTGCCCTGGGAGGGAAGACGTGCCCTGGGGAGGCCTTAGACAATCCCAGGGAGACAGCAAGAAGCCCCCAGGGACCTTCTCCCCGCATGCAGCCGGCAGCCTCAGGAGCACGGACCCTGGCTCTCCTTGGTGCATTTCCATGGGAACGGCTCCGCAGCCCCGTGATGGGAGGTGTACTCCATCTATTTCTATGGCTCCTGTCACCATGGCACCTACTTGCTCAGAAAAACACAGCTAAAAACAGAACATAAAGAAGAGGGGGGCGATCCACTTCCCCGCAGTCACCTTCTCCTGCAGCAGTTGTTACACCTTGTCATTGCTCACGCGGGCCTTTTCCATCCTGAGGTTCTGTGTTTTTGTTGTCTGTGACCTTAAAAGAGAGAAAGGTTTCTAGCTTCATCAGCATCATTGTGAGGGTGGTGTGACTGAGGGTCCAGAAGAGTCCTACTCAACTTGCCTAGGGCATACATTCTTTGGGGAAACCCAGGAGCATGGCTTTTTCAGTCCCCTATGTTAGGGATGGGCTGGGATTTAGCTCAGTTGGTAGAGCGCTGTGCTGCAGTCTCTGAGGTCCCGAGTTTAATTCCCGGCACCGCAAAAATGGGAGAAGGACCTAGCAATCCACTCCCAAGGCAATCCTGAAACAGTCAGCCATTGAAAACACTATGAGGGTCTCTAGGAGTCGGACACGACTCGACAGCACCTAACAACAACAACAACAACAACAACAACATGCCGTACCACTGTAGCTTCTGATTCTGTCAGATCTCAGAAGCTAAGCAGTGTCGGGCCTGGTTAGTCCTTGGATGGGAGACCACCTGGGAACACCAGATACTGTAGGCTTAGGAGACGGGCCCAGCAACCCACTCCCAAAAAATCAATCTGCCATTGAAAACCCTATAAATAGCAGAGAAGCATTGACAACAGTGTTTTACCTGTTGTACGTAGGGTTGCTGTGAGTAAGATACTGACTCGATGGCACCTAACAACAACAACAACAAATGTTAGGGATGTCAGGGAAGGGGAAGAACTAGGGAATTGGGGAGAGGGACAATGATGTCAATATGAACAGATGACTCAAGAAAGAACCTGTGCTTATTCCTACAAAGAGGGTCACGTGCTTTCCTGGGCACACACCAGAAATTCTCCCCAGGGAGAGATACCAAAGGCAAATCACTTCCCTGCAGGTTTTCCTTAATAATTGTGCTTCACAGCAAAATGCTTAGCCCAGTGTCTGGAGTCAGACAGAATTGAGTTGATCTCCTATAGCTAGCAAGTGCAGCCACTTGCTAGCTACACGATATCAGTGTGTACCTTCTTGGAGGGATGAGAGTCCACCCCTCCCAGGAGCCACCCACCTGCAGGGACCTCAGCCTTCATGGCTCTTTGTTGGTTCCCTCATCTATAAAATGGGGAGAATAATAGCATCTGGCTCCACAGGGCCCTGTGATGGTTCCAGGAGAGAACACATATAAAGCACTCAGAGTACTAGGTACAATAAGGGTGTGAGGAGGAGGTCAGCAATGGACAGTTGGGACCACAGGACATTTGCTGGCTGCCTGTCTTATTCTCTGAGGCCTGACTTCCTGCCCTCAGTCCCATGGGGCAGGTACAAACAGGGCCCCATCTCAGGAGCAGGTTCCTGCCTTCAGACTCCCATACTTATCGGTGTTCCTGGGCAAAGCAAAAGCAGCCGAGGACAAGCTCAGGCTTCAAAGCAGGTGATGCCATGCAGAAGGGTGATCAGCACAAGCGCTAGATGTGACACACAGGACGAAGGAATCCTAGCGCCCTGGGCAAAGTCTCAAGATGGTTATTTGCTTGTGGGCCTTGGAGTCGATAACTCTGAGGGCTCAAGTCTCCCCTAGGAGATGAGTGGCTCTGGGTGAGTCACTTCACTTCCTGTCCCTTCCCCACCTGTGATACGGAGGAATGGCTCCTGTCTCAGAGGGAGGTTGGGAGCCTTAAAAGAGAAAATGTAGAAAAAGCCTCTTCTCCAGCCAACACGCGGTAGGATGCCAGCGACTGTGGGCTTCCTCTTCTTCCAGCCCTCACACTAAACAGTCGAAGGCTGAGTAAATACTGCATTTACTGAACAACAGATAAGGCTTTATAATAGGAGGAAATGGGCCCATTTCCTGAATGTGCTAGTAATGCTGGTAAACACCCGGCCTCACACCAAATCTGAGGGCTGGAGGGCCCCTGGCCCCTTCTAGTGCCCCAATCCTCAATTCTGTCTCACAGACTCTATTTCTACCAACTCGCTCAAGAACAACGAATGTTCTACATCACTCAAATAATCTGTGGGCTGCTCTCACATACAGTTTGCTCCTTCTTTTTTATTTTATAAAAGCAATTTCTCTGTTGTGATCTTTGCAGCAGTCTTCCTGCCTGTCCCCACTCCTGATTTATTGTTGTTAGGTGCCCTCCAGTAAGGTCCGACTCATAGTGACTCTATGTACAACAGAATGAAACACTCCCTGACACCATGTCATGCCTGGCACTATGTCAGTGCTTCTCTGTTTTTCATAGGGTTTTCAAAGGCTGATTTTTGGGGGATTGTTTTGGGAGTGAGCTGCCAGGTTGTCCTCCCATTTTTGTGGTGGTGGGGATGGAACCCAGGGCCTCAGAGAGTGCAGAGCAGCACTCTACCAACTGAGCTAAGCCTCAGCCTACTCCCCATAAGAACACCCAATTTCCATACAGGCAGCTATATCCTTCCAAGGAACTGGACTCTACTTAGGGATTTAGGAATGGAACATGTGACTTGTGCTAAGCTAATCAGCTAACATCATTACATTGCATTCAGGGATTTGTTGATGTGATCTAAGTTAGTCCAATCAGAATGACTATTGAGACTCAACTGATCAAAGCTGAGTGTGGACTATGATTTTTAGGCCTAGGACTGGTCCAGCCATTTTACCATGATAAACAAAGCTAGCACCATAAACTGGTACATAAACAAGCACCAAATTAAGGAACTATGGCCAGAGCCATGATAACACTATGAATACCTAGATAGGACTACATCTAAAACTTGCCTTACCTTTGAATTTCTTAGTTTTAGGAGTCAACAAGTTCAACTTATGTTTAAACCAATTCAGTTTGGCTTTTCTGAATGTCAGGATGGAAGTAAGTGGAACATTGTTTCTTCTTTGCAGGTCGTGGGTCCTCACCACAGTAAAGCTCAATTCCTACATCAGTTCTTGAAGGAACTTTGATTCCTTCACTTAATTGTAAATTCTCCCTTACCCCAGAACCATTTATTAAGAACCTACCAAGTATCTTCCTGCAGCCGTAGCACTGTAGTGTCTGATCCCATCAGATCTCAGAAGCTAAGCAGGGTCAAGCTTGGTTAGTACTTAGATGGGAGACCACGTGGGAACACCAGGTGCTGTAGGCTTGGGAGATGGACCCGGCAACCTACTCCCCCAAAAAACAATCAGCCATTGAAAACACTGTGACTAGCAGAGAAGCACTAACGATACTGTTTCACCTGTTGTACATAAGGGTCCCTATGTGTCAGACACTGATTTGACGGCACCTAACAACAACAATTGGGCCTGGGATTTAGCTCAGTTGGTAGAGCATCCTCTGCAGTATCTGAGGTCCTGAGTTCGATTCCTAGCACCAGAAACATGGGAGAAGGACGTGGCAATCCACTCACAAGGCAATCCGGAAACAATCAGCCATTGAAAACCCTATGAGGATCACTAAGAGTCAGACATGACTGGGTGGCACCTAACGACAACAACAATCAAGTACCTAATTCTAAGGATAAATCCCATTGAGATTGGTAGTGACTCCATTTGTCTAGAAAATACACTGAGCCCCCAAAAGATGTGAAATCATTTCCTCTAAGGCTACACATTTAGCAGGTGGTAAGGTCAGGGCTGGAAATTAGGCCCCTGTAACATGTAGGCCATTAAGAAGTTTCAGGTTCTTTTTCTAAATATTAAGTTATTCCATTCCCCCAGGTGGAGTATGTTTCTTGAGCTCAAGGCTATTTTTTTTCTTTCTACTTCGACCATCCACTGGTCAAAGTAGAAAGTGTGCTACCAAATGGGGACAGCAATGTTCAAAGGTCAGCTGAGTACTTTAAAAAAAAGTAGTAGGCACTGGGCTAAGTGTTTGACATATGTAATCTCTTTCTGAAAAATGGTTCACCATACTTACATTATTCTTGGACCCAAGAGCCAGCGGCTTTCGGCCAAAGCCTGTGAGTGGAGTCTGTTGGGATTAGAAAAGGAGGATTTATACAGAAGAGCACATGTAGAAGGCAGTGGCCCTTCATAGCGGCCCATGTCTGGGTGGACAGGGCAAGGCCTCTGGGGTTAATTCTCGACCACCTCTTCTATGAATGTTCTTGGGCGAGCTATTTTGTGTATGTGTGCCTCAGTGTGATCATTTATCATATAAACATGATCCCAACTCATCCGCGGGTTGTTGGAAGATTAAATCGCGTTAGTCAAACAATCCACAGCAACGTCCGGCAGAGTCTTGCTCCTCCCCAACGATATTTATCCTTCACTGAGCAGCCCAGTGGCTAGACCTCATAGGTATGTGTCTCCCCTACTCTGTGGATGACGGCCAACCCTTCCCAGGAGCCAAGGGAAGATGGAGAAGTTTACAAAAACACTGGGCGCCAGGTGGGAAGAAGTTTCCATCCCATCCCAAACATAGATGTGCCGCTGGAAAGCCAGAGTGTGCCAGGAAGTGGTTGTCCCCAGGCTGCTTTGTTTCACGGCAAATTCATTGTGTTTAGATTAGAACTGAGCATTTTTCTTTTTGTCTCTGCCCAGCACACCATGAACACTTCTAGAGGTTGACAGTCTGAGCATCTAGTATGACTTATTTTAAAAATGGGAAAGGGATTTGCCAGAGGCTCAGTCTGCACTTTCAAGCAAGATAGAAAACTGCATTTTCTTTCTTTTTTCTTTTCTTTTCTTTTCTTTTCTTTTCTTTTTTTTTTTTTTTTTTTTGCAGTACTGGGGTTTGAACCTAGGGCCTCGAGCTTGCATGCTTTGCAAGTGCTGCACCACTGACTGAGCTGCACCCCCAGCCCATTTTTTTACTTTTTGATACAGGGTCTCACTAAGTTACTCAGACTTCCTCTGGCCTCGAACTTGCCATCCTCCTGCCTCCGCCTCCTGAGATTTTGGGATTATAGGCATGGGCCACTGCACCCGGCTCAAAAACTGAAAACTGGTCCTCAGAACAGCGAAAACTTCCACTAGGTTTTTGAGGGTTATCGAATGACCGACCGGTGTATAGTTGCTCAGGAGTATTTGTTAGCAAAGAGAAATGCAAATCAGACGAATTTGACTGAGCTGCCATTCTCTGGGGTTAAGGTGGGAGCGAGGAGGCCAGAAGAACAGGAAGAGATGAGATATTTTTACATTTTATCATCTTCTTCTAATTGGCCCTTGTCCTCAAAGAAGGAGGGGAACTCAGCTTTTTTATTGGTTTGTTTTTGAGACAGGGTCGCTTGTGTAGCCTTGTTGTTGTTGTTGTTGTTAGGTGCCTTCGACTCGGTATCCGACTCATAGTGACCCTCATAGGGTTTTCAATGGCTGACTGTCTCAGGATTGCCTTGGGAGTAGATTGCCAGGTCCTTCTCCTATTTTTTGCAGTGCTGGGAATCAAACTCGGGATCTCAGAGACTGCAGTGCAGCGCTCTACCAACTGAGCTAAATCCTGTGTAGCCTAGGCTAGCTTTAAATTTGCCCTATAGCGCAGGCTAGCCTCAAACTCAGGCACGTGTCACCATGCCTGGCTTAGGCTCAGCATTTTGCTCCTTCCCCCTGAGAATGAGGCTTCTGTTGTTGCATAGTTTCATCCTTCTGAGGAAGGCAGCTCAGTTTCTATTTCTGAGAGGCAGTGTTCTTGAAGTGTAGCTCTCCAAGACACCTGCTTCTGAATCCTGGAACGCTTGTTAAAAATGCACATTGCTGGCTCTCTGCCATCCCTGCTAAATGCACAAATGTTTGCAGACCTTGGGGAGCAGTCAAGAATACAAGTATAGCATGAACTCTAAGCTCCAGCTCTTCTACCTGTGGATCTTAGACGATTATTTAACCTCTCTGGGTCTCAACTTTGTCACCTAAGCAAAGAAACTGGTGAGCGGTTGTGGAGAACAGACTGGGCCCTGCCCCGAGTTACTATAGAGCAGCGGCTTTCAAGCTGTGCCCTGCCCTGAGTTACTCCATTTTGCAGAAAGCAGCACTTTACCCTGAACTACTCCATTGTGAGTGCAAGTGCTAAGGCAGGGTGACTCTGCACCTTGTTTGTGCAAGTAAACAGCAACCATCTGTCCAACACACTCATGAGGCACAAGCTAATAACTTATTCATGCTAATAAAAAATCACATGTGAACCTATTGAATTAAATTAGGGGCACATGGGCACATGGACTTATCAAAACCAGCTCAGAGAAACCAGGCCCGTGAGCTTATCAAACGCACCAGATGAATGAATAGTGCAGCTCTCTCACCCAAAACATAAAAAGAGGGACACCTAACACTGTGGCATGGAGGTAAGAAGGGATTATTAGGCAGAGAGTCAGGGATCAGGGGCCCTGACCACATCTTCTAATTAAACCACCTTCTCAAGCCAGTTGTGGTGGCTCACATCTGTAATCCCAGCACCCCAGAGGCTGAGGCAGGAGGATCGACATGAGTTTGAAGCCAGCTTGGTCTACAAAGTGAGTTCCAGGCCAATCTGGGCTACAAAATGAGGCCCTATCTCAAAACAAACAAACAAACAAACAAAAAACAAAAAATCAAAATAACCCCCAAAACTACCCTCTCCTTGTTTTGTACAGAGTGAAATCAACTGCCCGTTCCTCTTGTCCAATCAAAAAGGGAGGGTACATTGGTCTCCTGTATACCGTCCTGGATTTTCAAAATCATTATTAATCATGAACTCTGAGCATGCACTGTACCCTGTGACCCCCATCACACAGCCACTACATAGCCTTCTACCAGGGCTGTACAACTGTTGTGGCAAAGGCTTCAACCTGAGCATGCTCATGGCCTCAAAGACCTTCTGCACAGTCCATATGACCTGCTGTCTACTGGCAACAAAATGGCATAACTCCTAGTTGCCTGCGCATGTGTGAATAATTTTAGTATCACCAACACAATAAAAGAAATACCTCAACCATCCCCAGTGTGGTCCTTACTTGTGAGGTTGGTGTGCTGCTCCCAGTGTGAATGCTTTCATTTTCTCAAATACTTCTGTTTCCTAAATAAAACTTTTGCTTGCCAGCCTTCTGTCTGTATAGTCTTTTATTTTGTTCTTCAGTAATAGGGGCTGCTAGTCAAGTGTTCTACCATTAAGCTGCACCCCTATCCCATTTTTTATTTTTTGAGACAGGGTCTCGCTAAGTTGCACAGGCTGCCTCTGGCCTTGAACTCATGATCCTTCTGCCTCAGCCTCTGGAGTTTGCTGGGATTACAGGTGTGTGCAATGATGCTTGGCTATAAATTTTGTTATTGATGAGACCACGAACCTTGGACAGAAATGGTCTGATCTCCCAGGTCGACCTCTCCTACAACAGAGGCACAAATCAACTTGTCATCTTATCGGACTATCTGGTATATACATCAAAAGATTGCCAGGGGATAGCCTGTGACCACTTCAGAAATTGCCGGCAATCAAGGGCTCCCTTCACCTGACAGTCCTTAGCTGGGTTCTTAACCTCTTATCTAACCACCTGCAATAACTGCATTTTTTCTTTGCCTTTGGTCTGGTATGGCCTATTTAAATTCTATGCTTGCCTTTAACCTTTTCTTAGCCATTCTGTAACCTATAGATCATTGTGTAAAGTGTGCTGTGTTATCTGAGTGTTACAGGTAATAGTAATTTAAATTGGAGTAGAATAAAGAACTTGTTTGCCATTGTTACGACTTGCAAGTAAACCTGAATATTCAGTGAAGTAAAGGTGATGAAACTGATGTTGCTTGCGAATTTACTGTTATTCAATCAATTCTACCTTGTGGAAAGACACAATGTGTCTGCCTATATTAATGGCATAGCTCATTCATGGAAGCAGTCTAGGGATATAGAGTTCAAGTGGTTGTTATAAGGATGAAATGAAATGTGCTTGGCACAAAGTAACATTCAATGTGCAGGGGAGAGGAAAACATTCCTTTCACCTTTTAAAGATTCAATAAAACTGATGACAGACATATTAGCATTTGTCTCAAATTTATTACTAATACAGGGTATTAGGCAGAAAGAAAGGGAATAAAAGGCCTCTGTAGCCACCTACTTCCCAGCCATTTACTTCCCAGCCATTTGAGACAAGACTATGAATGTGAGCTTCCTCTGAGACAAATGCCTTGATCTGGAGGTCAGTGCTTCTGGTGGTCAGTGCTTCCCTGATATCCTTGCAAATAGCATGGTTGCTAGGAGATAATACTCCTTTTCATATAACCTGGTCTGTACCCTGTAGCACCTTCACATTGGCCTAATCTGTTTACACATGAAGGCCACAGGTGCCTCCATGTCTGGGCTAGGGAAAGGGATTCTCATTAGAAGCAAGACTCTTCCTGTGGCAAAGAGAAAGACTTGTTTTACAGCCTGGGCAGGCCAGCCTAGGCCAAGAGATGGAAGAAACTGGACACACCTGAAGACAAAATCAAAGAGGCAGGAGTATCTGTTTCCTAAATGAGACAGGGATTTAAAAACCCTTAAATTAGCTGGGCTTGGTGTTGTATGCCTATCATCCCAGCGGCTGGGGAGGCAGAGGCAGGAGGATCGCAAGTTCACGACCAGAGGCAGTCTGAGTAACTTAGCTAGGGAAAGGGATTCTCATTAGAAGCAAGACTCTTCCTGTGGCAAAGAGAAAGACTTGTTTTACAGCCTGGGCAGGCCAGCCTAGGCCAAGAGATGGAAGAAACTGGACACACCTGAAGACAAAATCAAAGAGGCAGGAGTATCTGTTTCCTAAATGAGACAGGGATTAAAAAACCCTTAAATTAGCTGAGCTTGGTGTTGTATGCCTATCATCCCAGCGGCTGGGGAGGCAGAGGCAGGAGGATCGCAAGTTCACGACCAGAGGCAGTCTGAGTAACTTAGCGAGACCCTGTCTCAAAAAGTTAAAAAATGGCCCGGGGGTGCAACTCAGTGGTCCAGCATTTGCAGAGCATGCAAGTGCGAGGCCCTGGGTTCAACCCCAGGACTGCAAAAAATAAAAAATAAAAAATAAAAAATAAAATAAAAAAATAAAAACCCCCAAATTCCCTCCCTTCCATGCAGTGTCCAAATGTCCCCAGCTTCCACCATTCTCAGCAGAGTCAGCAGAGACCAGACATCCACAGAAATCTGCAATGTCCACAGCTCGTAGTGTCCAGTCACCTGTAATTTACAGCAATGTTCAGAGCAACCTTCAGAAGTCTGCACATGTCCACAGCTGTCTACAGTTCTACACAGATGTTCCAAGATGCCCACACCTTCACTGATGGACCTATGAGATTCCTGACCTCCAACTCAGATGCATAAATGCTGCTGTTCATGGATCTTCACTGCTGGACCTGCCTGCTTTCTGATCTGTAGGTCAGAAAGTATAATTAACTCCTCCTGTCCATTTCCCCCCTCCTCATGCAGACCTAACTCCCCAGCCTGCTCCCTCTCTTCCCTATCTCCCCACTGGCCTAGGTCTCCAGCCTGCTTGCCCCAAGCCTATCTGCCCTGGTTCTCACTATCTTCCTATCAATTCTAAAGAAACCATCTTCTAAGTTCCCTTCTGGATCCATTTGTAAATTCATTTATATATGTGACCAAAGACTGAGTTTCCTGTCTTTTTCTAGATCCCTCCCATGGTACGGTGGTAACACTGGACCTTGGACCCCACTAACATTATGTGCATGTATACAGAAGTCTCACAAAATAAGATACTCAAAGGAAGACCAGAAGATTGAAGCTTATGTAATGTCCTGAGCTACAGAAAGGAAGAGGGGTTTGGGGCTTGGCGGAAAGGGCAGGTGGCAATAGGGAGGGTGAAGGGAGGAAATGCCTTGTGAACAAGGGTTGTCTTGTTATGCAGATAAAGATTCTCTTGAGTGATAAGCAGAAGAATAGGTGCTAGCTTGGGACAAAGTCTGTAGTACCCACATTTACTCTCTTCTTCGGGGGTACAGTTAATTTTCCCTAGGGAGGAGACTCACAGTTGGTTCAGAGAAAGCCTCTCTTTGCCTGTTGGGGGAGAAAGAGGGATGAGAGACAACAGCATAGAAGATCAGAGAGATCTTTGTTCCCTTTAGTTCCAATCACTTAGCATGCATGACAAAGTGCCATACATTGGGTTATTATTTTCTGAGCCCCAACAAATACATGATAGCTTTTCTTTTTTATAAAACACTGATAGGGGACGCTAGGCAGGAAGAAAGGGGCCTCTGCAGCCATCTGCTTCCCAATCATCTTTTCAGACGTGACTATCAATGTGAGCTTCCTTTGAGACAAACGGCTTGCTCTGGTGGTCAGTACTTCCCCGGTAGATAATATCATTTGCAACTAGCAGGATCGCTAGTGGAAAATACTTTCCTTCAAATGGCCTGATCTGTAGCCAATAACACCTTTTTTTTTTTTTTTTTTTAGAAATTTTTAATGTACATCATAATGTGATTCATTTTGACATGCTTTTCATTGTGACAATTTTTATATCTGCAATTTGATAAACATTATTCATATAGGTTACCCCTTACCCTCCCCTATGTTTCCCCCCTCCCCCCCTTCCCATCTAAGTTTCCCATCCAAGTCTTCTCTATCTTTTACTATGTAGTATTTTTCTATATGTCCTTGGGTTCCATTTCTGTTTAAGATAGAAACTTTTCCTTTAGTTTTACAAACAGCCTGGTCTATAGCCAATAACACACTTTACATATAACGACAACAGGTGCCTCCATGTCTGGGCAAAGAAGCTGGGATACTCCTTTGAGGCAAGACACCTTCTGCAATAAAGATAAAAACGTGTTTTACAGCCTAGGAAGGTATATTAGTCAGCTGGTACATCACTGTGACAGAGAAACTGACTGAAGCAAACTTATGCGAAGAGATACTTATTGGGGGCTCACAGTCAGAGGATTGGAGTTCACAATGGCAGTGGGGCAGGTGTGGCAGGGGCAGGCAGAAGAACCCGTATCAGATAAACTCATGGCATGGCAGATCAGCAAGCGGTGAGAGGAGAGCAACCAGAACCACGGGTCTGGGTAAAAACCTCGAAAGGCCTATGCCTAGCGACCATTTCTACCCTCTAAAATTCCATAACCTCCACAAACAGTGCCACTAGCTGGGGACCAAATGTTCAAACACATGACCTTTGAGGGACATCTTAGATTTAAGCCAGAACAGAAGGCCTAGGCTGGAGGGCGAGGGAAGTATGATATACTCAAAGAGAAGATCAAGCAAGGATGGCTAGACTGCGTCTTATATATTTTGGGCGTGTAGTCAGGAGAGAACAATTCCTGGAGAAAGACATCATGTTTGGGAGAGTGGCAGGTCAAAGAAAAAAAGGAAAATCCTCCAAGAGACGGATTGACACAGTGTCTGCAACAATGGGCTTCAACATAAATAAGATCGTGTGCCTGGCACAGAATTAGGAAGTGTTTTGATCTGCTGTACATAGGGTCACTGTGAGTTAGACTCGACGGCATCTAACAACAATAACAACAACAAGATACACACCTAAAACCCCTTGATGCAGGGTCTGGATGCCTGCAGAAGTTCCTAGATGTTCATAGATGCCCAGAGAAGTTTGCAGTGTCCACAATGTGCAGTTGTCCACAGTTCTCAGCAGTGTCCACAGCTCTCAGCAGTGTCCACAAGTATCTGCAGAAGTCTGCAGATGTCCAGAAATGTCCACAGTTCTCTGCAGATGCCCAGAGGTATTTGCAGTTGTACACAGTTGTTGGCAGCCTCATTGCTGAACCCTGACTTAGGAGTATAAATGTGGTGGTTTAGCTGTCTTCACTACTGGACCTGCCTGCTTCCTGATTTCTATCTCAGAAACTGTGTCTTCCCATCTCCCTTTATCCCAGGCTAACCTAAATGTCCTGACTGCTTGCTCAGCACACAGGGCACTCTCTTCTTTTTCAACTCTAAATAAAGTATTCTCAAAGTTCTTTTCAGCATTTTTAAATTCTTTTATAAACATGGGCAATCACAATGTCCAGGTATTATGGGCACTTGCTTGTGTGTGTTCAGGTTGGCATTGGTATTTGCTATATATATGTGTGTGTGTGTGTGTGTACACACACACACACACATATGTACATATAATACATATATATGTGTATATATGCATATATGTGTATATATACACACATACACATATATGAGACATATATACACACATATATACATATACACACACATATACATATATATGTTTGTGTGTGTGTATATACATATATATGGGCTGGGATTTAGCTCAGTTGGTAGAACACAGCTCTGCAGTCTCTGAAGGTCTGAGTTCAATTCCCAGCACCACAAAAATGGGAGAAGAATGTGGCAATCCACTCCTGAGGCAATCCAGAAATAATCAGCTGTTGAAAACCCTATGAGGGTCACTATGAGGCAGACAGGACTTGAGGGAACCTAACAACAACAACAAATATATATGTATATATATATATATATATATATATATATATATATATATATATATATATACATATATATATGCACATACACACACACACAGTCTTTGAGTATATCATACTTCCCTCACCCTCCAGCCTAGGCTTTCTGTGATGGATTAAATCTAGTGTGTGTGTGTGTGTGTGTGTGTGTGTGTGTGTGTGTGTGTGTGT
>VMDO01022582.1:0-33222 GCA_007922755.1 Pedetes capensis | reverse complement strand
ACTCATAGCGACCCTCTGTACAACAGGGGAAACACTATTGTCAGTGCTTCTCTGCTGTTCATAGGGTTTTCAATGGCAGATTGATTTTTGGGAGGGGGTTGCCAGGTCCTTCTCCCAAGCCTACAGCTTCTGGTATTCCCAGGCGGTCTCCCATCCAGGTACTAACCAGGCCCAACCCTGCTTAGCTTCCGAGATCTGATGGGATTGGATGCCACAGGGCTACGGCTGCTGGCCGTGTCTATGTATAGTGAGACAGAAAAGTAGTTCTATATCCATGTCTTTTGTAATGAGTCAGAACTTTGGAATATGTTATATTAAAATAAAATGGCTTAAAATAAGAACAAAATATTTTTTATATTTAAAAATAAAACAGCTTTTCCAATAAGCATCATAAATAGAACAATCTTCATTGATTCATTGGTTTATTAATTTTTTCCTTCCTCTGATGAGCCAGTGACAGGCACCTATTCTGGGCCCAAAATGCACCAGGCACTGGAGATACAAAGATAAATGACAATCTGCCCTCCTGGAGACTTTTCCCTCCTGGAGTTTTAATGTTTAATTTAATCAGTGCTTTTCTTAGGAAGGAAAAGCAATGGAGGAGAGGAGGAAAATGATGGTCTAAAATGGGGCTGGAAGCTTGACTTAGAAGCCATTCAGTTTTTTTGGAGAGGTTCAGAACCCTTCTATTGCTATAATGTCTCACTTCCTACTATTCCAACTGAGATGAAACACACAACCATTGTCTCTTGTACCAAAACAGGATTAACAGTAAAAGAATAAGTGTGTAGGATCTGGAGTCAGATAGGTATAGGATGGAGTACTGAGTATCAAAGCAATAGTACTTTTCTGTAATTTCCTTCCTTCCTTCCTTCCTTCCTTTCCTTCCACCTTCCTTCCTTCTTTCCTTCCTTGTAGTACTTGAGGGCTGAACCTAGGACCTCATGGACACTTTGCAAGTGCTTGACTACTAGGCTGTATGTCTAGCTCAATTTTTTAAAAGACAATGTCTCCCTAAGTTACACAGGCTGCCTCTGACCTCAAATCTGTGAGCCTCCTGCCTCCACCACCCATGTCAATGGGATTACAGGGATACGCCACCACACCTGGCTTGTGGGGCGTCACCCTGCCCCTGGACTCAGTCTGGCTGTGGGCGGGAACCAGCCGCCAAAGACTTGCGGTACCCGCGGTCTGGTGAGGGGGAGCCGAGCACTGGAGAATCACACTGCCCGGAAAGGAGGCTTATGCATATGGCTGCTCTAAGAAGCTTTGAGAAAGGCAGGCTCAGAGGCTTATGCCCACAGTGGCTCCTTGCCTCTTTCTTCCCAGTGAAGACACTGACTCCAAGCACTCTGCTCCAATAGTTCTTTATTGTTTCATCTGTCCCAGTGGATGGAATGGACCCAGACTGCTCTGTGTACCGCCCTTATACACTCTCCAGGGGCTAGCCAGGGACCAATCAGAGGCAGTCACCCCACACAGGTTTTGGCCAATCAAGAGGGATATGCAAGTTTGTTTTTGTAGAAGTAGCCAATCAGGGATGGTTTCCCAACGGTCCAATCAGGAGCCATTTGGTGGTTTGGAAACAGCCAATCGGTGTCGAGGGGTCTGAGGAAAGGGATTGGATGCCAGTGCTATCTTTAGAAGCTTGCCACCCAGGGGTTCCCAGATGTAGGGCAAAAGTTACTGCCTGGGGAACAAGCCTTAGACCTCTGAGTAGGCCTAGATAGGCCCCAGGGCAAATTGCCTCTCTAGGCAGTGCCCTACACTGGCTTGTAAATTTCTTAATTAGATTCTCTCAGTGTTGATTTCCTCTTTGCAGAGTAGGAATAAAAATAGCAGCTGGAGGCTTGGCATGCTAACTCCCATCTGTAGTCCTAGCAACGAGGGAGGCAGAGGCAGGAGGATCTCAGGTTCAAAGCCAGAGGCAGCCTATGTAATTTACAGGGACCTTGTCTCAATATTAAAACAAAACAAAGTACAATGGGCTGGCAGCACAGCCCAGTGGTAGAGCACATGCAAAGTATGTGAGAAGCCCAGGGTTCAACTTCCAAGTATAATTAAAAAAAAAAAAAAAAAAAAAAAAAAAAAAAAAAAAAAAAAAAAAAAAAGCAAGACCAACAAAGAAATAAAGCTGGCTCAGGCATGATGGCATACTTCTACAATCCCAGCACTCATGAGGCCAAGGCAGGAGGATCGAGAACTATAGGCCAGCCTGGCCTAAGTGGCAAGATTCTCTCTCTCTCTCTCTCTCTCTCTCTCTCTCTCTCTCCCTACCCCCCTCTTTTTGCAGTACTGTGGGCGTTGAACCCAGAGCCTCATGCATGTGCTGTACCACTGAGTTGCGCCCTCAGCCTATTTTTATTACTTTTTACCTTGAGACAAGGTCTTGCTAAACTATGCAGGTTGCCTCTGGCCTCAATACTTCCAATTCACCTGTCTCCTCCTCCCAAATTGCTGGGATTATAGGCATGTGCCACGACACCTGGAGAGACTCTGGTTGTTGTTGTTGTTGTCAATTTTTAAATCGGCTGGTTCTTGCTAAAGGTTGATTCATACCCCTTCTACTTTCTTCCTTTCCCTTCATGCACCGAATATCACTGATCCAAAAATGAGACTCCAAACAAAAAAATTAAAATAATATGAAACCTGGGAATTATATATTTTAAGTACTAAATAGCATCATTGCTAACCTTGATGTTTTATAAAATGCTGGAGTAGAAATGTCAGAGCCTCCTAATCCCTTGGTCTAGCTATGCATTTTTGGCACTGATCTTGGACTAAATATAACAAGTCTTGTTTCTTGGGTCAATATAATTTCTAATCCCTAGGTTGAATGAGCAAACCATCCCAGACAAGATTTACTTCACAAATGCACTTAGGTAGACGTTGGATATTTCTAACAGTGCATCATCAAGTGAAAGCAGATTGTCAGCATTAGCTTGGCTAACTGAAAAGAAACTTGCATTAGGAAGCAAGCAATCTCACCAGTATATCCTAATGGGAATTGACTAAACATAATTGTTAATTGAAAAAAAATTAAAACTAGAGTATTAGGGATATATTCTCCCACTGATAGTTGCACATAATTCCCCTAAGTGTTAATGGAGGCTCAGCAAGTGCATCATCCAAAGAATGTGTCTCTTAGCATCAATGTTCATCTGTCAGTCTTCCATTTCAGACTTTTGCCAGAGGGAGGGGGAGAGGAGGGGGGGCAGGAAAGAAAGTCCCATGGAGTTTTCAAGGCTTTTTAAGAAGAGACCATATCTACACTTACCAGTTCATCAAACCACAACTTTGCCTTTAAAATGGAATCAGACCTTCCCATCTCCAGAGGATAAATTTTGCTCCTTATCTTTCTAGAATAGATTAATGCGATTTTTATGAAGGACAAGCTTTTAAAAGTCAGGCCCTTTGATTTGCATTAAGGGTTCTTCCTTTTTTTTTTTTTTTTTTTTTTTGGCATTGGCTAAAATATCTCTGAATTCTTGGACTAAAAGATGAGAACAAGTCTTCCTCTCTGGGAGAAGCAGTAGAAGCGGTGTGTCTTGTCTTTCTACTCATTCTGATTGAAAGAAACAAACCTGTATTTTTCCATTTCTCCACTAGCTGAAATCAATTCTGCAATGGATGAATGTAACTATCACAACTCAGTGTGAAATTCAATAAGAAATTTAAGACTGCTGTTTCTACAACCCCTTCTAATGATTGCCAGGCAGGCTCAGGCTGCTTTCACAGTATTCATATACACAAGTCCGCCCAAACCAATCCTGATGTTGTGCAAACTTTTCCATAAAACAACCAGTCAACTTGAGACTGAATAAGCTACTCTTTAGTAATTTGTTTGGCCATGGCTTGTATTTGTTTTCTGTGACTGTCTTATCAAATTATCACAAATTAGCCGCGTGCGGTGGTGCACACCTATAAACCCAGCGGCTTGGGAGTTGGAGGCAGGAGGATCGCAAGTTTGAGACCAGAGCCAGTCTGCACAATTTAGCCAGATCCTGTCTCAAAAAGTAAAAAAAATGGGCTAGGGTGCAGCTTAGTGGTCTAGCACTTGCAGAGTATGCAAGCGCGAGGTCATGGGTTCAACCTCCAGTACCGCAAAAAAAAAAAAAAAAAAAAAAAAAAAAATCACAAATTTAGCAGTTTTTAAAAAAATTTATAAATGTTGGTGGGGTACAGAATAATAAGTCATTTGGTACATCCATTGTGCAACTATTGAACCAGTTTTGTTTACACATTCATTACCTTACATATTTTACAGAACATTATGAACTAAAGAAAAGAAAAAAGTGGAAATTATAATTAACATGCGATAAGAATCTTATGCAATCATGGGCCATACTCTCATTGATTTTTTTCATATATTCATATAGTTGCATCCTGTATTTTGTGTTTTTCCTCTGCCTCTTTACCCCTCTACATTGTTCCCCTTCCCCTTCACCCCTTCGCCAACCTCCAATCCCATTCACTGATCCCCTCCTCCCTCCTATTGCGTCCACTTGTATTTTACATTCTTCAATAATATGACTGTTCATTTTTATATATCTATACATGTAAAAAAAAAGTTTCCCTTTAAGTTAAATTTAGCTCTCACATATAAGTGAGAGCATATGGTATTTCTCTCGTTGAGTCTAGGTTAATTCATTTAAAATGATCTTCTCCAGTTTCACCTATTTCCATGCAAATAGCACAATTTCATTCTTCTTTACTGCTGAGTAACATTCCATTGGGTATATATACCACAGTTTTTCAATCCATTCCTCTGTTGATTAACATCTGGGTTGATTCTATACCCTTGCAATTGTGAACAGTGCTGCATTAAATATGGACCTGTAAGTGTCCCTGTTGTATGATGACTTATCTTCCTTTGGGTCTATTCCCAGGAGTCATTTGGCTGGGTTATATGGTAGTTCTATTCTTACTTTTCTAAGGTAACTCCATACTGATTTCCAAAGTGGCTGAACTAATTTACAGCCCCACCAGCAGTGTAAAGAGTTCCTTTTTCTCCACATCCTTGCCAGTATTTGTTATTATTTTTATTTGTATTTTTTGTTAATCTTGGCCATTCTTACTGAAGTGAGATGGAATCTCAAAGTTGCTTTGATTTGCATTTCCCTAATGGCTAGGGATATTGAACATTTTTTCATGTGTTTCATGGCTTTATGAGCCTCTTCATTTGAGAACTGTCTGTTCAGTTCCATTGCCTTCTTATTTATTGGGTTATTTGTTAATTTGGTATTTGATTTCTTAAGTTCTTTGTATATTCTAGAAATTAGTCCTCTATCAGGTGTCTGAGATGCAAAGATTTTTAGTCCATTCTGTGGACTGTCCATTTACTCTATTGTTTCTTTTGCTTTACAGAAACTTTTTAGTTTTATACAATCCCATTTGGTGATTCTTGGTGCAATTTCCTGGGCTCTTCAGAGTCTTATTAAGGAAACAGTTGCCTATGCCCATATGTTGGAGCATGTTCCCTATCTTTTCTTCTAGTAGTTTTAAGGTTTCTGGTTTTATGTTGAGGTCTCTGATCCATTTTGTGTTGACTCTTGTACAGATTGAGAGATACAGGCCTATTTTCATTCTTCTGAATATGGAAATCCAATTTTCCCAGCACAATTTGTTAAAGAGGCTATTTTTTTCTCCAACATATGTATTAGCGCCTTTGTCAATGATTAGGTAGCTGTAGTTACATGGGTGTATTTCTGGGACTTCAGTTCTGTTCCATTGATCTTTGTGTCTATTTTTGTGCCAGCGCCAAGCTGTTTTGCTACTATGGGCCTGTTGTATAGTTTGAAGTCAGGTATTGTAATATCTCCTGCACTGTTTCTACTGCTTAGGATTGTTTTGGCTATATGCAGTCTTTTGTGTTTCCATATGAATTTTAGGATTTTTTTTTCTATTTCTGCAAAGTGTGTCACTGGAATTTTGATGGAGATTGAATTGAATTTATAAATTGCTTTGGGTAGTATAACCATTTTTACAATATTAATTCTTCTGATCCATGAACAAGGGAGGTTCTTCCATCTTCTAGTATCTTCTGCTATTTCTTTCTATAAGGTTTTGAAGTTTGCATTGTAGAGGTCTTTAGGGTCTTTGGTAAGATTAATTCCTAAATATTTGATTTTATGATGGGCTGTTGAGAATGGGATTATTGTTTTGATTTCATTCTCTTCCTGTTTGCCGTTGGTATAAACAGGAAGGCTACTAATTTTTCAGTGTTAATTTTGTATTCTGCAACTTTACTGAAAGAGCTAATTATATCTAAGAGTTTTCTAGTGGAATTTGTAGGATCCTTTAGTATCAGATCATGTCATCTGTGAATAGAGATAATTTGAGCTCTTCTTTCCCAATTTGTGTTCCTTTTAATTCTTTCTCTTGTCTGATTGCTCTGGATAGGACTTTAATCATGATATTGAATAAGAAGGGAGAGAGGGGACATCCTTGTCTTGTTCCTGATCTGAGAGGGAATTCTTTTAATTTTTCCCCATTTAATATGATGTTGGTGGTAGGTTTGTCATATATAGCCTGTATGATGTTGAAATAAGTTCCTTCTATGCCAATTTCTTTAGCACTTTTATCATGAAGGGATGTTGAAGGCCTTCTCAACATCAGTTGAGATGATCATGTGATTTCTGTCTGCAAGTCTCTTGATATCTTAGATTACATTGATTGTTTTATGTGTATTGAGCCAGCCTTGCATCTGTGGAATGAAGCCCACTGAATCATGATGTATGATCCTTTTTATACATTGCTGTATTCAATTTGCAAGAATTTTACTGAAGATTTTTGCATCAATGTTCATCAGGGTTATTGGTCTACAGTTCTCTTTCTTTGTAGTGTCCTTATCTGTTTTTGGTATCAGGGTGATACTGGCATTGTAGAATGAATTTGGAAGTATACCTTCCTTTTCTACTTTATGAAATAATTTAAAGAGGATATTAATTCTTCTTTAAATGTTTGGTAGAATTTAGCTGTGAACCCATCAGGACCTAGGTTTTTCTTTGTTGGGAGGTTTTTTATTACTGCCTCTATTTCATTGGCTGAAATAGGTCTGTTTAATTCGCTTATGTCCTCAGGGTTTAGTTTTGGTAAGTCATAAGTGTGGAGAAGTTTATCCATTTCTTCTATATTTTCATTTTGGGGGACAAATTTAGCAGGTTAAAACAACCCAAATTTATTATCTATGGTTCTGGATGTCAGAATTCCAACTTCGGTTGCATGGGGCTAAAATCAAAGTGTTAGCAGGCCTACATTCCTTTCTAGAGACTGTGGGGAGAAACTTTCTCCTTGACTTCTAGGCTTCTAGAGGCATGACATTTCATGGCTCCTGTCTGCGTCTTCAAAGACAGCAACAGTTAGGTGAGTTTTTCTCAGATTGCATCACTCAGATGCTAATTCTTCTGTCTCTCACTTCCACTTTTACAGACCCCTGCAATAATCCAGGATAATCTCTTTATTTTAAGGTCAGTTGAGTGGCAACTATAATTCTATCTGCAAATTGCATTCTCCTTTGCTCTGTAACACAATGTATTTACAAATTCTAGGGATTAGGATATGGACATCTTTGCTTACCATAATGCTGAAAAACATCTTTCTATATTCCCATTACAGGAAAGAAAGAAAGAAAGAAAGAAAGAAAGAAAGAAAGAAAGAAAGAAAGAAAGAACGAACAGCAACAACATCAATAAAGGAAATAAACTCTTTTTCTGAAGAGCAAAATAAACACACTTCTCAGTTGGAGAGATTTGTCATTTGGTTTGAGGATTGAGAGCAACTGTTTTTGAATCACAAACTCCAAGTGAGCTTTGTTCAGAAAGTTCCCAGACTTGTGACAAGAACAGCACCAGCTGGCCTAGGGTTCTGAGTGCTCTGGGGACTCTCCTCTTGTGTCAAACACTAAATTGGGCTAAACAATTACTTCACTGCAGGTGTCTGTAGGGAATAGTGTAAAGACATCATCCTAACCTATCCTGGGCTGAAGGGAACTGGATGAGTTCCCATTCTCTAAAGTTTACATTGCAATGACCTGTTCAAGGTACTCAGTTGGGGCAAACTCAGGGTGAGCAATGTTGCAAGGTGATGCTTACTTTATTGAGAGCTTGGGCATAATTAGATACCATCATCCCATAATCCATATCTTTTTCTTTCTCTTTCTGATCTTCTGGTGGGGAAGAGGTCACTTTTATTTCTATTTCCTCCTCCCCCTCTTCTTCCTGCTTATGTCTTTTGTCTGCCAGGGATACCCAGTGCCTTCTAATGGGAAAGTATATATCATCATTCTGTACAACCTGTGCATCTGAAATAGTAGAATCCTACACAGCTGTGACAAACCACTAGATTGGGCTTGGCTAGCACTGTTTTTCTCTGTTGTCTTATTATTCTCCCTCTGACCCTTTGAAAAATGTAATGTAAAGGGTCTTTCCCAAGCCAGAAGATTTAAAGACATGTTGGTTAAGGTTAAAACATCATGAACTTCTCTAGGAACTGGGGGATAGGGGAGGCAATCACTCTATTCTTGGATACCAGTAGCTGCTTGTTTCTGCAGTCTTCCCCCAGGGCTCCCCAGCCTCCACTTTTACTCTAGCCCTTTCAGAAACAGCCCTAAGAGGTCCCTCTACATGTTTAGAAGCATAAACTTCTCAATATACTTAGATGCTTCTGATTGGCTCCTGCTGGTACTTCTGTGAAGAGAAGTTGCTAAATCCTAGTCCCAAAGAATAATGGGTCCTGGGGCTGAGTTTCAACCCTGCTGGATGAGGAAAAGAAAAGAAGAGCTCTTATTTCATAAGTGTTTGATTTTAATGACAATTGCAGTAGGCAGCCTTTAAGATGACCTCAATAATCCCCAATTTCTTGAGTGTGAATTGGACCTAGAAACTTGCTTCTATCCAACAGATAAGGCAAAAGTAATGGGATTTTGGTTCAGAGAGTAGGTTACAGAAAGCCTCTGGCTTCCATCATGCTTGCCTTTGATTGCTCACTTATGTGTTTGCTCTGATGAAAACCAGCTGCCATGTTTTGAGTGGCCCTAAGGGAGGCCGTGTGACAAGGAATGGAGGTGGACTTCTGGATGATATCCAGGGAGGAGCCCAGGCCCCCAATGTGACAACTGCAGAGGAACTGAATCCTGTCAACATCCATCAGCGTGAGCCTGGAAGTGAATGGTCCCTTGGACCAGGGGTGAGCTGACTGTAATCTTGAGGCTGAGGCATCTGGCAACATTATGTCTGGATTTCACTCACAAAACTGTGAGAAAATAAATGCTGTTGTCTAAGCCTCCACCTTTTGGGGTAATTTGTTTCATAATAACAATAGGTAACTAACACAACAATGAAATGGTACTGTAGAAATCTTAGAAATGGAAGAAATGGACGGAGGAAAACTCACTCATAATTCTCTCACTCATGCTTTAGATTTTGCATGTTTTATTTCAGTGTGCACATAGTCATAGATATATTTATATTGCTGATAAGCAGAATGTGAATAAATTTTGTGCCCTATTTTTTCACTTAACATTAAGTCATAAGTATTTTGCTATAAAAATTTCTTATTATAATTTTAATGGCTACATAATATTCTCTCAAGTGAAAGTACTATAAAATAACTAATTTCTTCACTCTGAGCATTTTAGATATTTATTTTATTTGCAATTAAAGATAGTAGCAACCAGCATCTTTATGTGACATTCTCTCTCTCCCTCCCTCTCTCTCTCTCTCTCTCTCTCTCTCTCTCTCTCTCCACTTCAGTTTTTCTTATGCCATTCTCTTCCTTGGGTACATTTCTTTTCAGATGTACCTCAGTAGCTTATAGATGGCAAAATTTGATCATTTCATGTCTGAAGCTATCTTTGTTTTTCTCTTCAACTTTAGTTTAGATAATGACTTTCCCTTCTGTAGTTCTGGGGTTGAAAGTAGGGCCTCACATGTGCTAGGCAAGGCAATTCATATTTGGTTGAAAAGTGCCACGCCCAAACATATGATGATGTGAAACTTAAAAAAAAATTCCATCTCACAATAAGAAGGTAGTTTAAAAGATTTTAGGCAGCTTGAGTATACAATCATATATATGGAAAACAAAATAGGAAATGCATATTTTAGCAGGGAAAAAGAAAAAAGGAGATCAACACATAATCAAGTGGTGCAAACATCCCTACAATACTCTTGGGAGACAGTGAAGAGTAGACAAACAAGAAAGCCTGAGTGCAGAAAACTTGCTTTTCACAGCATCACACAGGCAAACGTTGGTAGAAGTGGAATTAGAATTTAGGCCCCAGATTCCATAATTCTATTAGCTTGTGGCTCATCATATTAGCTTGAGGAAGGACTATGAAGGACAGGCTTTTCACTCAGAATGAGAAGTCTTTGCTCAGACATGGACTGCTGGAGAATGGACAAAGCATAGCTGTGTTGGAGAGCTGTGATCCACTCCTGCTGTTCTCCATCTCGCTCTCTGCCCTAGAATCTCGCCTGTGAAGACTTCATCAAAGGACCCTTGGCCCTGAATCCTCCCACTGTTATTGGTGAAGGAGATTTAAGGGAGGAGAGTATTTATTCTTCTGGTTTTCTCTGAAGGATTTCCTCAGCATGGCTATGCCCTGGCTCCCACCTGCCAGCTCCTCTGCATATATCCTCTCTGTCTTCAGGGTCCAGGAACTTCTCTCCATCCTGAGTGGGGCCAGTCTGAGGGCACTATAGTACTCCCCCTTGTTGACTCTCTGTCCTGCTTGCACCTTTGCAGATAATCCCCCTATAAACTCCCCCAGATTATTCTACTTGAGCCTGTTCTTGGCTTGGGCTCTGATTGATACACAAACTTTATTGCCACCAATTAGAATTTTAGGGAAGAAAGAGGAGTTATCCTGCCAAAGAGGTATCTGGCTTCTCCCCAGTCCAAAGGGGGTTTGGCATATGCTGATGGCAAAAGAAGATGGGTAGAGTTATTCCAATAGCTATTGGTCTTCAAGAAAACTGGACCCTTCTTCTTCCAGTTAAAGCTGATACATTTCTGTTGGCCTCACCAGGTCACGAAGAGAGGCAACACTGGGCTGTGAGCTGTTGTCCTGGGCTGTCCTGCTGGCTGACCTGAAGGTTGTCAGGTGCCTCTTCTGGATGCACCCTGAACCTTGTCAAATGTAGCTAAGCAATGTAAGGCCAGGCTTCCCAGACATCTATTGATTTTTAAAAATTATAGAACTAAAAGCCAACCAAATCCCAACACTTCAAACTTACTGGTTTTTTTCTTTTTTTTAGGTGCCACTGAGTTGGGTCTCAAACTTATTATCACCACCTAAATACAGTATTGCCTCGGGTTTAGCTCAGTTGGTAGAGTGCTGCTCTGCACTCTCTGAGGACCTGGGTTCAATCCCAAGCACTGAAAAAATGGGGGAAGGGCATTGCAATCCACTCCTGAAGCAATCTTGAAACTATCAGCCATTGAAAACCCTGTGAGGGTTGCTATGAGTCGGACCCAACTTGATAACACCAAAACCAACAACAATTACAGTATTATAATCAACCTTTGTATGAAAGGTTTTCAGGGCTCGAATGCTTTAAGGAACCGTTTAAGGACTAAGGAGTCTTCTTATACGGTATCATTGTTTGAAGGTTCCTAGGCTCCAGAGAAGAGATTGTCCTGCAAACCCCTACCAAGATACAATTGCTGTCTCCTTTGGAGAAGGTGACCTTGACAGTGAAGTTGGGGCATGGACTACTTTATGTCCTAACTTGACAATGATTTATGCGTTTAGTAGCTGACAGTCAGGGCCCCAAAGGCAGGCTCCAGCCAGCTGGAGAAGCATCTTCTATTCTGATATTCTATTCTGTGGGCAATGTGAAGGCCCAACTTGGATCTGCCCTCCAAACTGCTGACTGTCTACTTAGCTATCTCTGCTTCACTGACTGTTTCTAGCTTTAATTCTCTCCTCCTCTTTGGTACATGCCATCTATTGTTACTTCAGCAATTTATATTCATTCATTTACTCAAGTATTTATTGAGTGGGTAGAGACTGGGCTATAATGGGCATCTGTGAGCAAGATGAATAGAAATCCCACTGGTTTGGAGTTTACAGGATAATAGAGGATTCAGATACATGAAAAGATCTTTGCACGTGTTTGTTCCCTGTTTTGCCAACTTCATTGTAAGCAGTGGGTAGAACTCATATTTATTATTTTTTATCCAACCAGTGAGTACTAAGCACATAGGAAAGATGCAGCAGATGCTTTTACTGTTTCTTGCTAATAGATCAGATTTTGTTATCCTGCCTGCCTTGGTGTCAAAAGCATCATGTCTGGCCTCAAAGCAAAGAAGGAAACCAAACTGAAAACAGTGCTTGCCTTGCTCTCCCTGTGCACTCAGAGATGGCAGGCAGATCACACTAGATAACTCCTGCTATCTAACAGATTAGGCAGGCTCCAGCTCGCATAGGCTAGACTTCCCCCAGAGCTCACACTTCCCCAATGCTGAGGAGCCTCCCCACCCCACTGCTGAGAATCCTTTTCCCAAGTGGAAAAGACCAAAGGCAAAGAACAGGGCACCCTGAGGCCAAACTGGCATCAACTCTCAAAGGTAAGAAAGCAGTCTCCACACTACCCCATGAATGGAACAGGAAGGGAAAGGCTGCCTGAGGCTCTCTGGAGTTTGGTCACAAGCCATTGTTTTAGTTTTCTTGTAAAATTCTGAATATTTATTGCTTAGGCTGATATATTTTGCTGTTACTTTTTAGGAACTAAAGTGCCCAGTTATTCCAAACAATATATTCTGAGATTGTGTTGGGAATGGTTCAATTATGAATGTAATTTTCAACCTTCTCAATCTTTTTTACTTTTAATTAAAATAAATTTTACTTATTGAATGCATCAGAATTTTCAGGATGGAATTGGTTCTCTGCAAGGAAACCAAGCAGTTTCCAGTGGATAGTAACCTTTATATTGGTCACCATCCCTTGAGTTAACACTACCTCTTCCATGTAGAGTCCCCATAATTCAAATTAAAGAGCTTTAATCAATTTTAGAACTATAATTGCATTAACAACTTTTTAAAAAATGTAGTCATGAATTTATATACCTTAATTTTTAATTCCTACCCGCATGTCCATCTATTGGGTGAATTACTTTCTTGGACAGATATAAAGAGAACATCCATTCATCCCCAGAACATAAAAGGCACAGACAGACCAAACAAAGGTTCATGCTAAGTCTAACTTGGTGAATTCTGAGTTTATTGGGGTTGCTTACAGGAGCATGGGTGGCTCATGGGAAGCATTTACATACAATTCCACCAAAGGGAAAAGTCTCTCTGAGGAGTTCCCACCAAGGTGTCCCATGAGAAGCTGCACCACCCCCAGACAATCATTTACCTTTCTTATAACCTAGCACCACATGTAGCTTTGGCCAGGAGGTGTGGTGATGGGCACCTGAGAGGAGGGTTTTGTGGGGGTCTCATTAGGGTTCTGCAACCTTCCTTCCCCACTGCCTCTAAGAAGGAATGTTAATAGCCACATTACCATCACCATATACCTAGCTATTTGTTGTATAGTTTTGTATCTTTCTTTGTCATGACTATAGGCAAAGGTCCCCAAGGTCCTCCAAGCTGTTCTGTCTCTGAATTCGTATCACCATGTCCAGCCTGGAGCAACCAACTACACTATAGCATCCCATATTTGTAGTAATTTGCTCATGACCTTAGGTCTTTTGTATGTATGTATGTATGTAGGCAGGTACGTAAGTATGTATTTATTTTTGCATAGTAGAGGACTGAACCCAGGGCACTCCACCACTGAGCTGCACTCCAGCCCCTTTTTCATTTTTATTCTGAAACAGGATCTTGCTAGGTTGTGCAGGCGCCTCTGGCCCTGAGCTTGCAATCCTCCTTCTTCAGCCTCTGGATTTGCTGGGATTGCAGGAATGAGCCGACACACCTGGCAGTTCTTTTTAACTTTTAAGCCATTGGCACATCTCTTACTCATGCCTGTAAAGCACTAGGTAATGGGATCCCCTGATGCTTACTATGCTGCTGCCCTGGGTCCTAAACTGCTCTTCTAGATCCAGTCAGTGGGTCCCATTCCAGTGAGACTTTCCCATTGGTGACTCTCAACTGATTTGTCATCTTGTTCTGATACCTGTTTTCTTCTGGCTTACAATTTTGGTATCTCTAGTTTCCCCCATTCCAGTGATTCCTTCAATAATCACCTCAGAAAATACTCTCCCAACTTAGGGCCTAGGGCCAGAAATGAAGCTTCCATCAGATTTGTTTTGAGCTTGAAGTAAAACCTAGGTGCTTGTTTTTTTTTTTTTTTTTTTTTTTTTTCCCTAATTAAATGTTGAATTGTTGAAGCTTGTGAGATGAACAGGATCAGAAACCAGCCTACCTAGCTGGGTGTAGTGGCACACACCTATAGTCTCAGCACTAAAGATGCAGAGGCAGGAAGATAGTGAATTTGAGGCCAGCATATGCTGCATAGTGAGACTCTGACTCAGAAAACTAAGGGCTAGGGTTGTAGCTCAGCGAGAGAGTGCTTGTCTAATAGGCTCAAGGTCTTGGGTTTGATTTTGTTCCCCAGCACCTTAAAAGAAAAAAACAAAGAAAACCTAAACAAAACAAAAAGAACTACTGTAACCAAAGAACAACCCAGAGATGGGCTTAATGGCGAATGCTTTAGATTAGTCGAACCCTTTGCAGAATTAAAATATTTATTGACAGAACTCAGAAACTTATATTTGCAGCTATTATGTTAATATTTGTAGCTGTTATATTACTAAAACCATTTCTATAACTAGGGTGAGTTAACTGGAACTATGAAAAACATAATTTTCCTTAAGGACTTTCTAGCAGAAGGAGTAAGAATTTTTGAGGTTTGAGATAGAAAAAGAAGTATAATTGTAGTAAGACTGGATTTACCTAAGCAGGATGAACCAGGAATGGATAATAATGTGTTATTGGTTAGACTTCATGCCTGGCTGCAAGTAACAGAGACATGAAATAATGGTGGCTTTACCAAGATGGAGTTTTATTTCTCTTTCATCTAAGAGTCTAGAGGTAGGCTGTCCTTGAAGCCATTGGGAAGTAATCTAAGTCGCCTGTCTTCCTGTTTGACCATCTTTAGCGTTTTATCTCATGGCCAGAAATGGCTGCTAAAGTTTCAATTGTCATATTCACATTTCAGCCAATTAAAAAAGAAGGATAATATATATGCATTTTTTGCTTATGTTACACTAGATAAGACTTAGTCATATGACCATATCTAGCTGGTAGGCAAGAGGGGAAATGTTAGTTAATGTTTAGTTTTGTGCCCAACTAAAAATCAGGAGTGCTGTTGGGAGGAGTAAAGAAGGAATAAATGTTAAGGAACAGACAAATATTTTGTAACTGGAAACTGTTGGGAGTAGAGTATCCACAAGCATTTCATGAAAACAAATTCCTCAAAATTTCCATCTTCCAACATTAAATAAATAATATAAAATATATGTTAAGTCACTTTAAAGAACATTGTTATGACAGTACCAAAAGCACAAATCTCAAGAGCCTTGGCTTCAGAAGCAGATCCTAACTTATTGCTGTTAATGTAGGTGTTGAGAATGAAGAGGAGTGAGTAAGCATTGAAAACAAAGAACCTCAGAGACTTAGGGAAAAATGGGCTCTGGGAGTGGAACAGCAGCCTTCACAATGTGAGGAATGATTTTGATCATTGTCAGTGGAGTTACTCAGAATCGCAGATTTGGGGCTTGGGGAGTTTTATTTTGGCCAGATTCTCCTAAATAGCATTTCTGTACTTGGCTTCACAAATCAGAGAAACTAAAATTTCAACTCAAAAGAACAACAGTTTTTTGTTTTGTTTTGTTTTTTTATTTTTTTGTTTTTTCCAAGGATTACTTTCCTCCCTCTTAAATGAGTCAGTTTCAATCCCTGTTTGCCACTTCCTGGAGCAATAATGTATTAACCCAGTGATGCTCTAAGTTAACTTAACTCACCATTAGGGAGTGATTTATGTATCACGAAAAGTAAAGTTCACTCATCTGTGTGAAAAGAAACAAAAGAATTTCCCTATGAACCATCTGATCACTCGCCATCCCATTTTGGCCTCAGTCATTCCCTCTGGAGGACCTAACTCTTTGAAGGTGGGGACTCTTCATTTCACGCTGTCTCAAGTGCCTACCACAGTCTCATAAAGCTGGCTCCCAAAAGTATTGAAATAATCTGAAGACGGTTCATCAAATTAATGTCATAGCTTTTGGTTAGTCGGTCATTGCTAGTGGCTCTAAGAGAAAAGAAAATTCACAGTGAGAAAGCATTGGGAAGTTTCATGCTTTTGTAAAGAAGTGATGAAGGAAAAATATTTACTGTACTTGACAACTGTTCTTCAGAGTGAAAAATCCACAGCTGTAAACCACAATGAGGCAAAGCAAACCAAATCTATTGGAGCCTAAGCATATTACTATACTAGATTTTAGGACACACATTCATTCCTTTTGCTAGTTCCGTTTGCCAGTTGTGCCCATTTGCCAAAATAAAGATGTTGTTTCCTCCAGCCAAACCTTGGCTGAGGGTGAGCTAATGACTTCAGGATGGAAGCTTTCCTGCAGGGGAGTTCCTGGGGCAGAGAGAGAACAGGCAGCCAGAACCAGTCACAGAATGTGCAAGGCCACTGTGAAAGGAAAACATGGGACCCCTGGTGTAAAAATCAGGGGTAAAAGTACCTCTAAAGTTATCAAAAAAAAAAAAGCTTTTAAAATTTTGTTCATAGTCTCTCTCGTGAGTTGTCATGGAGGTTTTTACAAACACATGTATGTATGTATGTATTTATGTATGTATGTATGTATGGTTATTTGCTACTACTCTTAAGAAAAACTAAAAATTTAAGTTATTGGCATGATTTTTTTACCATTCATCTTTATATTGTGAGATGCCAATTTTAAATGTAAATTAAATGCATAGCTTCTGTGTGGAATCAGTAAAATTACACAATTTGTATTTTGTAGCTTATAACTGGCAATCCACTCCTGAACCAATCCACCACTAAAAACCCTTTGAATAGCAGAGAAGCACTCACAATAGTGCGGGGCATTGCACAGTGTCAGAGAGTGTTTCGTTCTGTTGTACACAGGGTCTCTATGAGTCAGACCGACTTAACAGCACCTAACAACAACAACATGTACTAGAACACAGAGAAGTCTGCAAAACACTGACAACTTGTTTTTATTTCACTTCTCCATACACGAACATTCTACCCATACTCTGTGGAAGCCATAACATGCTTACCTTGGATCTGCCTTCGGTCTTGCTGATTTCCCCTGCTGGGTCCATTGGAATTCTGTGCTTATGCAGCATCAGGAATACTATATGCAAATGAGGTATATGCAAAGACTAATAGATCCACATATCGTGTTTCCATTTATGCATGAGCACCACTGTCTCTTCAGATTTCACTTACAAAATACAAGTTCAGTTCAAGATAAAATTATAGTATGAGGAATTTCAGGATGGATACTGCTGAGCCCTAAACCAATGATGACTCTTATTGGAACATTGGATCCCATGTGACTGTGTATGTGACATGGCCATGAAATCAGCCCTGTGTGGAACCAAAGTGAGAGTTACCTTTCCTTTCTTATTCTTTTGTTCTTCAATAATTTGAAAAAAACCTGTAATCATTGGAAGAGCACATACAAAATTATCACATGCCAATAGTAGTATTTTAAAAGTAGCATGGTAAAGTTGGGCATAGGGGCACATGCTTGTAATGCCAGCATTAAGGAGGCTAAGACAGGAGGATCATGAGTTTAAGGACAGCCTGGGCTACATAGTGAGTTCCAGGCCAGCGTGGGCCACAGTGAGACTCTGTCTCAAAACCAAACCAAACGGGAGCTAAACGCGGTGGTGCATGCCTATAATCCCAGCGGCTTGGGAGGTGGAGGCAGGAGGATCTCAAGTTTGAGACCAGAGGCAGTCTGTGTAATTTAGCGAGACCCTGTCTCAAAAAGTTAAAAAAAATGGGCTGAGGGTGCAGCTCAGTGGTCCCACACTTGCAGAGCATGCAAGTGAGAGGCCCTGGGTTCAACCCCAAGTACTGCAAAAAACAAACAAACAAAAAACCTCAAAATAAATAAATAAAAATAAAAGTCTAACTAACCTAAAAATGGAAGTAACTCAGTGACTATACGCTAACCCATACTATAGTCTACAGAACAAATTGTACTTTTGTGTCTCTACCATGCTTTCTTTTCATTCTCTTAAAATTTGAAGAAAATTATTGTAAATAGACAAATTCTCATAGTATATATTTATGGAGTACAAAGTAATATTATGATTTATGAATATGATGTGGAATAATTAAAGCAAGTTGATTATCATATCAATAACCTCAAATACTTATTTTTTTTTGGGGGGGAGAACATTTGACGTTTACTGTCTTATCAGTTTTGAAATGTGTAATGTGCTGTTCAGAACTATATTCACCATGCTGTGGAATGTTGTTGCTATTGTTCATCCATTGGTGGACATCTAGATTGATTCTACATCTGAGCTATTGTGAACAGTGCTGCAATGAACACAGGAGTGCAGATCTCTCTGACATGTCAATTTCTAATCTTTTGAGTAAATACCCAGAAGTGGGGTTGTAGAATCTCATTTCATTCTTAAGTCGGCTCAGGTCACATATTAACCCAAGAGTCTCTGTATTAACAATATCATTGGGGGGTCCAGGGGAACAAATGCTTGCCAAGGGAGAATCATGAGGAAGAGCCAAATCCATGCACATTTTCCTGTCATGTGTTATATGTAAATGATATTCTCCTACTCTTGAAACATTTTGTAAAATGGAAAAATTCAAACATAAAGAGATAGAATAATTGGAGAAAAGATTGAGGTTGTCCAAGATTTTGCTTTACTTGGTTCTACAATCAACATCCATGGAAGCAGCAGTCAAGAAATTAAAAGATGCACTGCACTGGGAAAAGCTGTTGCAAAAGACCTCTTCAAAGTGTTGAAAAGTAAAGATATCACATTGAAGATGAAAGTGTGCCTGACTCATGCATGGTATTTTCAGCTGCATCATATGGTTGTGAAAGCTGGACAGTGAATAAGGGAAAGAGAAGAATTGATGCTTTTGAATTATGGTGCTGGAGATGAATATTGAATAGAGCATGAACTGCCAAAAGACCCAAAAGATCTGTCCTAGAAAAGTGCACCCAGAGTGTTCCTTGGAAGCAAGGATGGCTAGACTACATCTTATGTATTTTGGACATGTTGTCAGGAGAGACCAATCCCTGGAGAAAGATATCATGTTTGGGAGAGTGGCATATCAATGAAAAAACGGAAGATGCTCAACTAGGTGGGTTCACACACTGGGTGCAACAATGGATTTAAACATAAAAAAGATTGTGTTCATGATACAGTGTCAGGGAGTGTTTTGTTCTGTGGTACATAGGACTGCTATGAGTCAGACCCAACTTGATGGCACTTAATAACAACAACAACATACTCATCAACCAGCTTCAAATAATCATGTCCAATCTTGTTTATACTTCTATCAACTCCCTCCTCCCAAATAAATTATTTTGGAGTAAATCCAAATATATCTTTTCCTCTAAATATTTTACTATGAATTTCTGCAAGGACTTCCCAAAATAAGCACAATGCCATTATCACATCTTTTTATTAAAAAATATAATAATTCTTTAATATTATAAAATATTCATTATTCAAATATCCCTAATTGTCTCATAAATGTTCTTTTATACAGCTGACTTTCTATAGATTATGTACTGTTTTTTAGTCTATAGATTACTCCTTTCCTATTTTGTTTCTTTACCCTTTAAGTGAGAAAACATGTAACTTGTCTTGTAAGGTTTTCTTTACCTTTTTTTTTATTTTTTATTTTTTGTCCTGGAGATTGAATCCATGCCCTTGCACATATGAAATCTACTAGTGACCTACATTCCTAGCCACATGGGATTTTCTGGTCTGGATTTTGCTGTTTGCTACCCCTTGTTATTGCTTAACATGGTTTTTGTCCTCTGTGTTTCCTGTAAGTTAGTAATTAGATATAGATGCTTAATTGGAGCAGGTTCTATTTTGGGGAAACACCACTTCCAAAGTGGTGTTGTGTACTCCTGGTATATCATGTCTGCTGTTTCACTTTTCAAGATGTTAATACTGATCAGTAGTTTAGAGGATGTCAGCATAGCATATTGCAGCAGCCTCACTCATCTCCCTACTTTGCCCTTGCTCCATATCACAAAGCATACTACATAGATCTACATAGTTATTGTTGTTAGATGCTGTGTCTCTGTATATTTATATCTATGTCTCTCTCTATATATATTTTAACTGTTCTAGGGCTTGAACCCAGTGCCTCATGTATGCTAGGCAAGTGCTTTACCACTGAGCTACATCCCCAGACCCTAAAGCATATTCTTTATGGAGAGACTGAGCTGTGCCTTGGTTGGGCAGTTCTGCTCCTCTTGGCTGGACTTGGCATTTATTTATTTATTTATTTTGGCCTCAGCTAGGACTCACATAGGGATGGCTTTCTGTTGTCTCATGTCAGATGGCCTCCCCCAGGACAGCTCATCTGCTCTTTGTGTCTCATCCTATGGCAGGAGATCCCAGGTATGATATTGTGGCGATCACAGGGGGCAAAGAGTCTTCCATATTTTTAACCATCTGACTCATAAGATTGTTCTTTCTCAGTAAAGTAAATTCTTCATTAGACTTCCATTAGCTTTCAGTATAAGCATTGAAGGCAGATAGAATATATGATAGATCTGACTTTTCTGAAGCCTTGACAGTGCATTTTGTCTCTTATGTAATGGGATAAGGTTTATTATTAACATTTTCCATTCCTTGTACTTCCACAGTTTTTTAGACTTTCTGACGTGATTAAAGGTCTTTATCATTTTGTTCTTGTGCTTGTCAGTTCAATCCATACCAGAATTCTTTATTTCCTCTAATTTGTCTCATTGACTCTTTTAATTTCTGCACAATTCTTCTTCTCCTCTTTTCTTTTTTTAACAACCCAAATTGATTTACAGACAGTCCAGTTTTAGCTTGTCTTTGGGATGTTCAGGAGAAACCTGG
The DNA here is from genome assembly GCA_007922755.1 of Pedetes capensis. NCBI lineage: Eukaryota > Metazoa > Chordata > Mammalia > Rodentia > Pedetidae > Pedetes > Pedetes capensis. The sequence goes on along the minus strand of VMDO01022582.1, from coordinate 12,144 downwards.
GGAAGTTGGTGTTTATAAGCTTTTGTGATATTTTCTTAACAATTGTGATCATTGATTGAGTTGGGGGGTGAGAAAAAAGAGGAATGGCAATACTAGGCAAAGGTAGAAATATAAGACATGGAATATTTTCTCCCAAAGTTAGAAAAAGCCTTGCTAAAGCACTCATGTCTTCAACAATTTTTTTTTCTTTTTAATTATACAAACTCTATCTATATAAGCTTGCAGCTGTGCCACTGTGGTGTCCAATCCCATCAGATCATAGAAGCTAAGCAGGGTCAGGCCTGGTTAGTACTTGGATGGGAGACCGACTGGGAATGCAAGGTGCTGTAGGCTTGGGAGAAGGACCTGCCAACCCACTCCCCCAAATTAATCCGCCACTGAAAATCCTATGAATAGCAGAGAAGCACTAACAATACTGTTTCACCTGTTCTACATAGGGTTGCTGTGAGTTGGACAGCGACTCCATAGGCCCTAACAACAACAATCTACATAAGACTTTTTCCTTGAACAAACATAACGCTATGTATTTTATTTAATGTCTCATATTCTGCAAGCTATTTTAAAATACGAATTTACTTAATACTCATAAAATCTTGTGAGATACTTTGAGTATTAAATTAATACTTTGAGTATTAAATTAATTCATAGATTTAAGAAGCTGAAGTCAAGAGGATGAATGGCTTTCCTTTAACAACTAACAGAACACAGGACAGGCTACAACCTAATTGTCCCCAGAGGCAGCCTGCTATTCAGCCTTACTCCAGGGAAAAATAACTCACAGCCCAATTCTGAAGGATATTATACCATAACATCATTAATAAAAAAGCATATAAAGTATTTTAATTGGAAATTAAGTGAAAGCATTGGATGAATTTTTTGAAAGCAATACAGTTACCTCTACATGTTAAAGAAATGGAAAATAAAAGGAAAAATCTTTTTTCAGAATGCAAGACAAGCCTTATGGGGGACAAACTTAACAGTAGTTAGAAACTACAAAGAAGTTTAAGTGTCTTGTATTACACATGTCTTTACAAATCTATTTTAGAACTATAAAACTTTCTTGAATACTATTATCAATGATCATTTAGAGATATCAGTTTTACAGTGATTATCAGTAAGATACTATCAGTTTAAAAATCTACTTGAGCTGGGCATGGTGGCTCATGCCTGTAGTCCCAGTGACTCAGGAGGTGGAAGCAGGAGGATCATGGGTTCAAGTCTGGCAGCAGCCTGCTAACTTAGAGAGGTCCTGCATCAGGATAAAAAATAAAAAATTGTCTGGGTGTACAGCTCAGTGGTAGAGTGCTTGCAAAGCATGTGTGAATGCCTGGGTTCAACCCCCAAGTACTGCAAACACACACACACACACACACAAAAATCAAAAACAAAACAACTTGAATGACTTACACTATGCTCAATACTTTCAAGAAATATGAATGGAAAGAAAATTTGTCCCAGTACTCTTTTTTTAAAAAAAAACAGGGTCTCTCTATTGAGCCCAGACTGTCCTCAAACTCAAGATTCTCCTACTGTAATACCTCCCAAGTGCTGGTATTAACGGGTGTGCAATACCACGCCCAGTTCCTACCAATTTTTTAAAGAGGTAGGAACCTGTTTTGAATCATAGAGCATTTAAAGATCTTTTAACAGGTGTGAATTTTCTCCTAGAGAATGGGCATTTGGCCAGATACAATGATGCAGCCTGTATTCTCAGTGACTTGGAGGCTGTGGCAGGAAGATCATGAGTTTGAGATCAACGGCAGTCGTCTAACTTAGCGACTTAATAAGCGACTTAATGAGACCCTGACCCAAAACAAAAAGTAAAGAAAAGGTGTAGGGGGTGCTGGAGTACAGCCTGGTGGTAGAGCACTATGCAAGCACCTGGTTTCAACCCCTCAATAATAGGGAAACAACCAACCAACCACCACCAACAACAAACCAAAACAAAAAAATTAACCAAGTAACCAAAGACAAAAAAGAAAAACAAAAACCAAAGACCACATTTGAACATATACTCAAAATTTTGCATTGAGTGTTTGGGATCTTATGGACTTTCCAGAAGCTCATCCATGGATTCTGAAGGGATGACTTATGAACTTCAATTGTGTTAGTGGAATGGGAAGAAATTAAGTATGGAGGCAAGTATGTCCTTAACTTGCCATCTGATAGTAATGAAGTCATTTAGCTCTTTAGAACTCAATGTCCTCAACTATGAAACAGGAAATATGGACTAGATGACCTGTATAATTGCTACTGTCCTTCTGGAGCTAATAATCTGGCTGGCAAGGGACAATGAATAGTAACAAAAAATTTTAAGACAATATATTTTCCAATACTTATTTTGAGAAATTTCCAACGCAAAATGGAAAGAACTTTATAGACTACCCACATATCTACCACTTAAAGTCTGCATTGTTTTATCACATATTTATCCACTTCTCTATTCATCCATCAATTCATCATTCTAAAAACGCATTTTTTAATATTTTTTGTGGCACTGGGGAGTTGAACCCAGGATCTCATACATGCTTTTGTAAGCATACCACTTGTTACACAGGCTGCCTCTGTGCAAACTAGTGATCCTCCTGCCTCCCCCTTCCAAATCACTGGGAATACAGGCATGCACCATCGTGCCCAGCTTAATAAGGCATTTCAAAATAAATTACAGCCGTACCTGGTTTCCTCTAAGTATTTCAGCACGCATATTAAGTTCAGTGTACGTTTGTTGTTGTTGTTGGTTTGTTTGTTTTTCAATGTTGAAAAAGCTTTATTTTTGTTTGGTCCACGACTTGGTAAGGACTCTCAGCTCAGGGTCGTTAGACAGCTGCCCGGTGTTTGGAGAGAGAGGCTCGGGCTAGAAGCCCGGGTGCCCGTGGTGAGGGGCAGCACCACAAGGCCTCCTAGTCCTGCTTGAGGGTGAGCCGCTGGAAGAGGTTCTCGCCCAGCCCTGCCGGCAGGCCCGCCAGCCAGCGAACTTTGGTCAGGTGGTCGCCCATCTTCTTAATGAGCTTCACTTCCTCGTCTAGAAAGTGGGTCTCCAGAAAGTCACAAAGGTGGGGATCAGTATGGGCGGAACCCAGGGCGTGAAGATCCAGAAGAGCTTGGTTCAGGTTCTTCTCCAGGGCCACGGCGGCGTCCGTGGCGTCCAGGGTTTTACTCCACTCATCCTGAGAAGGCTTCTGCACGTCCTGGAGGAGCACGCGGCTGCCGCGCTGGTTCTGCATCTTCAGCAGGCGCTGGGCGCCCTGGCGCTTCTCCTCCACCAGGTTGCGGAAGAAGTGGGCCGCGCCAGCCAGGGCCACATCCTCCCGATGGAAGCAGCAGCCCAGCGAGAGGCAGGTGTAGGAGGCCTGCAGATGGAGGCTGACCAGGCCGTTGACGGCGGCCTCCACCTCGGTGGAATAATTCTGGTGAATGTGGGAGGTCATGGCTGCCTAGCAAGACGGCGCTAACCGCAGGAAACGGGGTTGGCTGGTCTTCGGAGCAGGAAGTGGGCAGGAAGATGGTCCCGGATGTTGGGATGTTGAGGCTAGAGAGATCAGAAGGCAGTTGGGAGCTGAAAGAGAAGAAGAATCCGGGTGTGTTCGGTCCAAACACTGTTGAAGCAAGAAGCAGATCCGCTGCATCTCCGGGCGAGCTGCTCGGTTTTGTTCTTTTGATATAAAAGTTACATATGAAGGAATACACAAATCTTAAGTTTACATTTGTTGAATTTTGGCAAATTGTATGGCCACTCTTTATAATTGATTCCATGCTGTTTTGTCTCTCCTGCACCTTTCCCCTTTTCTGTACTCACTGGAGAAACCAAAACCCTATTTATATCCTGCTCTCCATCCAATAAAAATTTATCAGTGCCATTGAACAAGGCAAAATAAAAACCATGTTAAGTGTTTTAAATTCATAAACAGCAAGTGTGCCCTTTATGCCTCTCAGCAATTAGTGAACTCTAAACCAGTGTTTCTCTTATTTTCTGTGAGAAAGGACCAGCTTCTTAAATTTTAAATCCATTTTAGGGGTTGGGGAGTATGCTTGCTTAGCATGCACTGAGGCCCTGGGTTTGATCCCCAGCCCTGCGTAAATAAATAAATAAGTCCATTTTAAAATAAAACCTTTGTAAAATACAACTATAATGAGTCACGAGAAAAAAGAAACTAAAGGAAAACACACAAACAATGAGCCCCAAATGTTTACTACTAAATTGAACAATCTTAAAATTACTCTATCAAATTGCTATAAATGCCTCTAAATGCTTATTTATAGTTTCTGTATTCCCCTTTTCATTTACAGATAACAAAGAACTTGCAAAGGGGCCTACATTGGTCTGCAAACTACCCTTTGAGAAGTGCTGCTGTAAATGACTAGAAGTGTTCATATTATCTCTCTCCTTAAATCTCCACCTCTTCCTTTCCCTGACTTTGCTTTACCAAGAGGCTTGAGAGAATCACAATTGAACCTTCACAAGCTTTCTGTTATTTCTACTGGTCTACCAGTATCTGTACCCATATGAATTACCCTTTCTCACCCTCCTTATGGTCTGCAGCGGTAGCCCTGTGGCATCCGATCCCGTCAGATCTCGGAAGCTAAGCAGGGTCGGGCCTGGTTAGTACCTGGATGGGAGACTGCCTGGGAACACCAGAAGCTGTAGGCTTGGGAGAAGGACCTGGCAACCTCCTCCCAAAAATCAATTTGCCACTGAAAACCCTATGAACAGCAGAGAAGCACTGTTCCCCTGTTGTACAGAGGGTCGCTATGAGTTGGATACCTACTCAAAGGCACCTAACAACAACAACAACAACCCTCCTTATGGACAAATCTCCATGCTCCTAACCTAGGCCATCCCTGCACCTAAACACTAGTGTCTTGCCTTTTAACTCAAGGATGTTGCTCTGGGATTCTCTATCATTTCTCTCCTCTCTCCTGCACCATTCCCATCAGTTTTCCACCATGCTGCTATTCCATTGTAGAAAACCTCTCCTGGCCCTTCCTCCTCCTCAAGCTACCACACTTATTTCTCTGTCCTTTCTCCCCAAACTCTTTGTTTATATTATCTCCAATTTCTCTCTCAAGAATGTGGCATTAGGATTGGAGGAAGACTCATTAACAACCTGCATTATGCAGATAACACAACTCTGCTTGCTGAAAATGAAAAGGATTGGAAATATTTACTGATGAAGATCAAAGAACACAGCCTTCAATATGGACTGCACCTCAACATCAAGAAAACAAAAGTCCTTATAACTGGGCCAGTAAGCAACTTCATGATAAATAGAGAAAAGATTGAGTTGTTCAAGATTTTGCTTTGCTTGGTTCTACAATCAACATTTATGGAAGCAGCAGTCAAGAAATCAAAAGACATATTGCATTGGGGAAAGCTGTTACAAAAGATCTCTTTAAAGTGTTGAAAAATAAAGATGTTGCATTGAAGACTAAGGTGCACCTGACTCATGCCATGACATTTTCAGTTGCACATCATATGCTTGTGAAAGCTGGACAGTAAATAAGAGAGAGGGGCAAGAATGGATGCATTTGAATTATGGTACTAGAGGATAATATTAAATATATCATGCACTGCCAAAAGAACCAATAGCTCCATCCTAGAAGAAGTGCTACCAGAATGCTCCTTGGAAGCAAGGATGGCTAGAATGTGTCTTATGTGTTTTGGACATATTGTCAGGAGGGACCAATCCCTGGAGAAGGACATCATGTTTGGGAGAATGGCAGGTCAATGAAAAAGAAGGGCCCTCAACTTGATGAATTGACACAGTGACTGCAGCAGGAGGCTTAAACATAAAAAAGATCATGTGCCTGGTACAGTATCGGGGAGTGTTTCATTCTGTTGTACATAGGGTCTATTAGTGGGACCCAACTAGACAGCACCTAACAGCAACAGTTGTCTCTTGGACCCACTTTAGGCAGGTTTTCCACCCTCACCACTGCATTGATAGTGCTCCTTTTAAGGTCACCAATGACATCCAGATTTCCAAATCCAATTAGCACTAATTTCTTAGCCCTTATCTTACTTGATCCATCAGTGATATTTGATAGTTGATGGCTGTCTTCCTTGAAACACTTTCTTTGCCTATCTTCCAGCATAGCATTCTAGCTTATCTTTCCTTCTACTTCCCTGGCCTTTCATTTTAGTCTCCTTTGGCTGGCCTGGAAATGTTGGAGTGTTCAGTCCTTGGGCCTCTCTTTCTCCTGTCTACACTAACTTCCTACATAATCTCATTCAAATTCAGTACTTTCTTTCTTTCTTGTTATTTATTTATTTGTTTATTTATTTTTGCAGTACTTGTGCGTTGAATCCAGAGCCTTTTACATACTTTGCAAGTGCTCTACCATTGGGCTGCTCCCCTACCCCCCTTTTTTGTTTGTTTTTTATTTTAAGTCAGAGTCTCACTGAGTTGTATAAACTGCCTCCTGGCTCTGCCTCCCAAGTCACTGGGATTATAAATCAGTGCTATTATACCTGACCTAACTTCATTACTTTCAATACTATCTACAGGCTAGTGAATTTCCCTTGACCTCTCCCCTAGTGCCCAGCTTGTCTACTTACCATCTCCTGTTGGATGTCTAATAAGCTTCTGAGCACTTTAGATCTGAACTTGTCCACACGTAGTCATCCAAGCTATTTTCCTTATACCCCAAACCACCTTCTCAGTCCTATTTTAGTTAATAGTAGCTTCATCCTTCCAAAACCTAAAACTTGGGCATCACCATGGACATCTTTTTCTGACATCCCACATCCAATCCCTTAGCAAGTCTTGTTACTTAATCTTAGTTTACAAGAGACCTAAAGCAAGAGGGGTTTTTGCATAAACATCAAAGAGTAGTGCTTTTAAAAACAGAAATACTAGAATGCCACTACTGCACCCATTAAATACAGAAGATGGAAAATGAGAAGCCTGTGGACCAGAAGGTTGCAGATTTTGATGAGGTGCTGAAAGTCTCAAGTTCTACAAAGGCAAGAGATGAGGCAGAGTTTTCGAAGAGACAGAGGACAAGAGGGCTTTGCGAACAACAGAATTGCTGTTCCCAAGGACACAAAGGACTAGGCTGGGAGATAATAATGGCAGGATACATCATCAATATCATGTAGTCTAATATCCCACCAGAAGGAGAGTAAGATACGTGTATAGGTATAGTGGGTTGGTCTCTAATATCTTGAATGCAATATACCCTTGGCAATGTTAATTCAACAATTGAATGCCAAGACAAGGTAATCAATAATTAAGTCCTCAGTTATAGCTGGTTTATAAGAATTGAGGAAAATGGATGAATACTATATGATTCCACTTATATGAGGTACCAAAAGTAGCAAAATTTATACAGACAAAAAGTAGAATTGTTGTTACTAGGGGCTGGGATGATGGGGGAATGGGGAGTTGATGTGTCATGGTTAGACTTTCAGTTTGGGAAGATGAAAAAATTCTAGAGATGGATAGTGGTGATGATAACACAATAATGTGAATGTGCTTAATGTCACTAAACTATTATACTTAAAAATGGTTAAAATGTAATTTTTATGTTATATATATTTTACATAAGAGCCGGGATTTAGCTCAGTTGGTAGAACGCTGTGCTGCAGTCTCTGAGGTCTTGAGTTCAACTCCCAGCACCGCAAAAATGGGAGTAGGCCCTGGCAATCCACTCCCAAGGCAATCCTGAAACAGTCAGCCATTGAAAACCCCATGAGGGTCGCTATGAGTTGGATACCGACTCGACGGCACCTGACAACAACAACTGACATATTTTACATAGAAAGGAATTGAGGCAGTGTGCATTTTCACACTGGCTAATCCAAGTGAGTTCAGAGAATGGCAACTACACACTAGGGTCCAACACTGTGGAAAGTCTTCATTACATTTCCTCTTATTTAATCCTCAGCACAGCCTGAGCAGGAAGGGCTTGCTATCTTCATCATAGGAGAAGGAAAACTGAGAGTTAGAGGGAGTGCTTTACCAAAGTGATACCCGCTAGTAAGCAATGGAGCTGGGAATTATAGCCACATATATGTGTCTCCAAAGTCTGTGCGCTTATTACACCACACTGAAAAGGGGAGACGTAAACTCCACTTTCATGTTCTGAAGCCCATATTTCAAGCACTTCTTTGTAGCATAGAAGTGGGCTAGTAACAAACCCCAGCAACAGATGGCTCAGACAGCTCCTTTCAAACAAAAGCTAGCCTGTGTTCCAGTGGAGGAGGCCATGGTGGAAACAGGAGCAAGCTCCATCCGAAGTGGCTGTCTTTGAATGAAAGAACAATGGTCAGTGTGAGTACTACAGAAGGGTTCCTCCCTGTACAAAGGCCTCGTCAGCCATTTCTGCCCACATGGTCTGTAGCTACTATCATGGGGCATCACCCTTTGTTAATGCACAGTTGAAACATCATGTGCTCGGAGATAAAATTAAAGTTTTATATCTATACTTAAGAAATACGAGTGTTTCATAAATATAAGCCATTAAAATGATTTAAATTTTACAAAGCAGCCTGGGAAGAGGAACAATTTTATCAGACTCGTCTCATAAAGCTTACTGACTGCCAAAACAATAGTGCCAAAAAGACATTAGGTACAGACTACTTAGAGAAGCTTTGTGTCTGCCAACTTGAACTTTTCTTCTTTTCCCACTGAAATATGTTTTGGAAAATCTACGTATGTATCCTATTGTATAGAGAACTTCAAAAGACTAAAGTGGACCACTGCTGAAACCTCAGAATACTGTCTTGAGAATACTTCAAATATTTCCAAAACACATCAGCATAAAACATCTGCACTGTAAATTAAAGATGCCAATTGGATTGCCAGTAAAGGCAAAGTTTAATAGTCCCAGATGTTATTATATAGTATCTATGATATTTTGGCTGAGCAGGGTATGCACATTTGTACATCATAGTTTTTTTAAATGTAAATTTACTCCCTAGAGATACAACAATAGCAAAGCTGAATAAATTGTCTGAAAAGTAAAATTCACATTTCTTTTCTTATTGTTAGTTCAAAATTGGATGGGGGAGGGGAGAAAGTAAGAAAGCAACTTCTCTATTAATTAGCATTTTGAAAATTGAGATAAGACCTATCATCCCAATGACTTGTGGGAGTGGAGCTAGGAGTATCTTGAGTTTAAGGCCAGAGGCAGCTGAGACTCTGATTCAAAAAATAAATAAATAAATAAATAAAGGTCTGAGGGTATAGCCCAGAGGTAAGGCACTTGCAAAGCATGTAAATAGTATGTAACTATGTGTGAGGCCCTGGGTTCAATCTCCAAGTAGAGAAGAAGAAGAAGGACGATGATGACGAGGAGGAGCAGGAAGAGGAGGAGCAGGACAGGAGGGGAGGAGAGAGGAAGAGGAGGAAGGAGAAGAAATTGAGATAGTACTGCTGAAATCTGAAAAGGCATGGATAGATATGAAATGAGCAGCTTTTTATTTTGGCAATGATTATTCCCATAACAAGACATCTGAGAGGACACAGTAGAAACTAACTGTGCTCAATTCCTTAATAAACATTCTTTCTAAAAGCCTATCATCACAGACTCCATTTAAAAAGCATCCTACCTTTTAAGACAAATGATGGGAATTTATATAGAGTATTCTAAACAAAATGCAGCAAGATAATTCCACAATATCAAAGAAGCCATACCCACATTAAAGAAGTAGGATTTAGTAATTCATAGTATGTTTGCTCTTGTGGGAGTTGGCAGCAAGAATATAATAGTGGAAATAGTTTTATTTGCGAAACTTTCTCCTACTTCAGTCCATTTAAAATTGAGCCTCAGTTGTTTCATAAAGATCATTTTTGAATGCAAAGTTATTTAGGTTAATCCAACAAGTGATTTTTATCCAGTTTCTGTCGAGTTTAATTATTAAAAATATTTTGAACTCAAAATATCATTATTCAAAGTATAAAGGGAAAACTGTCAAGTCTGTATGTCCTTAAATAGGTAATATGCCTGCAGCCATACCACCTTGGCATCTAATCTCATCAGATTTCAGAAGCTAAGCAGGGTCAGGCCAAGTTAGAACTTGGATGGGAGTTGTTAGGTGCCATGGAGTTGGGTCCGACTCATAGTGATCCTATTTACAACAGAACGGAACACTCCCTGACACTGTGCCTTGTCTAGCACTGTTGTTAGTGCTTCTCTGGTATTCATAGGGTTTTCCAAGGCTGATTGTTTCAGGAGTGGGTTGTCAGGTCCTTTTCCCATTTTTGTGGTGCTAGGGATTAAATTCAGGACCTCAGAGCATGCAGAGCAAGCACTCTACCAACTGAGCTAAACTCTACCTCCTAGAAATACTGGATGCTGTAGTCTTGGAAGAAGGACCTGGCAGCCCATTCTTGAAACAATCAGCCATTGAAAACCTATAAATACCAGAGAAGCACTGACAATAGTGCTGGGCATGGCACAGTGTCAGAGAATCTTTTGTTCTGTTATACCTAGGGTTGCTCTGAGTTGGACCTGACTACATGGCACCTAACAACATTAATAGGTAATATAGCTGAGAAGCCTCCAAATACTTAGGCATCGTGCAAAAGTCTTCAAGACAGAGGTCAGAAAAATACATTTCCAGACTTTATTGCTAACCAGTGTAAGACTTAGGGAAAATAATTTCAGCTTTTTGGAACTATGGTTCTTCATTTTAAAAATAAGGTTGGGTTAGACTAGTTCTGAACTGCTTCATCTCTGGAAAACCTTGTTTCAGCTGTTTTCTGGGAACTCCCAGTTGGAACAACTTCTTACCCTCTGTGGTCAGTTTGAGGACAAATGTATAATGTGCGGTAGCTGTTAGGATGAGATCACTGAATTCTCAAACTGTCTTTTGGCTTTTAACAGTCTATGCCCCTTTTACTTGGTACATTTCTTTTAATCATCATTGGCAAGGAGTTATAGGGTACATGTTATTTTATCATATTTTGCTAGGCAAGGGAGATATTAAAAAGCCTAAAAGATTCCTCTCCAATCTGGCTGGGAAGATGTATTAGACAGATAAAACCAAAGAATCAGGGTAACACATACTGGGTGGAAACAATGACCAAGGGCAAAGGTGTTTGGGAAGGCCTTTGCAGATGGCACTGGAGAGAGGTGAATAAGGTAGAAGACAGGATAAAGTTTTAATAGATGGGAGAAATGGAATCACCAAAAACATTGGCGCATGAATTTTTGATGTCTGTCTTGGCATAATGAGTAGGACAGTTTGGCTGGAAAGAATTGTATTATTATTTAATGAGGCTTTAATACCAAATTGTGTACAGCAGCTTAGCTGTTATTTTAGCAAATGTGGTAGCTATTATTGCTATATTTAACCAGCCTGTGGTACATCAGACTACCCAACTGTTTACAATTACTTTTATTAACCCTAGGGAAATTATTGACGTGTCTTAGAATGTAACATTGACACAGTAGAACAATTGACAAATATTTATTGAATCCATAATATGCAACTTTTTATGGGGCATAAAGCTGCTTTAGAAAGGTCCTTGCCCTAAGGGAACAAAGTAGTTGTTCTTAGAAAATGGCCTGGGGGGGTGGAAAACCACTCCCTCCCCAAAGGACCATACAGCCGATTTATCACTTTAAAAAGTAAACCTTCCAGTAACCTATACTTTTTTTTTTTTTTTTTTTTTTGTGTGTGTGTGTGGTTTGAACCCAGGGCCTCGCACTTGCATGCTCTGCAAGAGCTGGACCACCGAGCTGCACCCTCAACCCGTTTTTTTTACTTTTTGAGACAGGGTCTTGCTAAGTTACGCAGACTGCCTCTGGTCTCAAACTTGCCATCCTCCTGCCTCCACCTCCCGAGCCGCTGGGATTACAGGCGTTAGCCACCGCCTAAGAGTCAGTAACCTGTACTTTAAGTAGCTTAAAGCTGTATCTCTAATCCATGTTACTTATTCCCACAAGCTCTAGCACAGTATTCCTTTCTTATTTCACACAGTATGTTCCTATGCAATGTCCCCGAAACATGCCAAACTTTAACTTCCAGATAGAATACATAATCTTCTCTCCCCATTATACCATCTTCCTCCAACCTCCACCAGCAAATATAAGAAACGCAGAAACCAGTTCTGACAGACAGACAGACAGACAGAGAGACAGACAGACAGACAGACAGACAGACAGACACACACACACACACACACACACACACAC